>JAKGUB010000521.1:10955000-11224095 GCA_026261675.1 Hippocampus mohnikei
AAAAGTCGGAACACAGCCAGCCAGTCTGAAAAGGACGTGCTGAAATGGAGAAGGGAGAGAGCAGAGTGAGAGATCTCTCGTACACACAGGTTGAATAAGGGGTTTAGTGGTCAAACATATAGAAGTGGAAGGTGGACGGTGGAGAGGGAGCTGGTATGAAGAGAAGAAGTGGAGGGGCCTTGTCGGTCATTATGTGGAGTCGGAATACAACAGCAGCCCCTTATTCTCCCTCTCCTGAAGGTTCATGTGCCTGCTGTGTTTACCACAGGCCCCCTATGGATTCACTTAAATCAGGCAGGAATAAGAAGCAAGACCGTGTACTCCCACCGCCTCACATTTACCTGAGGCTTAACCCTTTGACCTTGGCTCAGCATGCGCCTCGATGGGACGAATTTCAGATGAAGTTCTTTTATGTTTTCATTATAAGGTCTCGTTCACTAATTGCAACCCCAAAAAAATTGTTTCCATCCATATCATACCTGCGATTTTAATTATTTGCCCCAAAAGAGGCAGGGACATTAACGATGCAGTTTCACTGATTTTACTGCCTCTCTTGTTAGCAGTGTGTATTTGGAATGTCGTTATAGGAAAGTGGTAATTCCACTTTCATTCCCCACAGCGAGCTAATAACCATGTCACACACTTCAGCCTTCTGAGCATCCAGAGAATATTACTGAACAAACATTTCAATTTATGGGAGTAATCTGCTTTAAGGCACACAAGAGGATGGGGCCGGCTCCACATTTACGGATCTCAAAAGTCTTCGAAACCTAAATCTGCTGGCACTTACAGTTTTATTGGCAGTACTACTTTTTGACAACCCTCCTAAATTTTCTTCATTAGCTTTGATGGTTTCTGCTTTGACTACATTTCCTTCATCCCACTATGATAGAGATCCTCCCAATCATTTTGATAACTGCCATCATGTTACGATGATGCGCCAACAACCCATTCCAGACAATCGATCAAGTTCCTAACAATGCATTCATTGTCCCCATCACTCATGTCTAAAAAGTTCTTCAATTCCGAAACAGCAACATTTTTGCCCTTTACGCCATCAGCCCTCATTCAGATCTTTTCTTTTTAACCTGTTGTCCAGTTCTTCTGCCCCATGAAGGGCTTGGCGTCCAAAGGCCAGGACCTTGTGTGCATTGATTGTCTTAGATCAAGTCACATTATGGGTGACCTTTGAACCAGTGGTCCCCTCTTGGAATCTTGGCCTCAATGTGCATCTGTGGAGAGAGTTCAGATTCCTAGCCTGCAGGTCAGAACACCATTAGTCTTCACTGTAAAGAATGCAACACCACTTGTAATGAGTGAACAACTGACAAAAACGGCATCCGTGCGAATCTCAAAGACCATCTGTTTATCTGTGTCAAGCATCCAGTGCTTATTTGCTTTTCCTGTTGGACTTCAAAGTCGGGCTGCATATTTAACCCCTCATGTTTTGTGCATGTAAGAACATTCATCTTGGTAAACCTGCTTGATGAATTATTGTTAAGACGCAGAAAAGATTCACCATCTCCGTTGTTGCGCTCAGTAATGAGCTTTTAATGGCTTTGACGACCAAAACACATGTTCAAAGTAAGCTGCAGCATGTAGCGTGGTCACCGTGAGACATATGGCATCCGTGCTACACATCTAAAACTTAACCAGGTGTTGGACTGGAATTTCAAATACTAACTCTTTCTATTGGCTTACTTCTAATTCCCTCTGGGTTTCATTATGGTCACTGTGGAATGTCAGTCTCCTATACTGTGTCTTTTTCACTAAACTTTAATGATAAGGGTTGAAAAGAGATATCTCTAAGCCTTTTGGGATGGTATAGCCACAAGTGGCTGCAAGGCTGTCTGCATTGGAATGTGTTTTGTTGGAGTCTGGGAAAGAAACATACCTCATAAGTTCCTCCAAGCCTTTGAAATGGTGTTAGTTGGGATCGATTCGGAGGCCGGATGGGAAAACCCAGAGGAACGAACCCCTGCTCATATGCTCCAGGGAAGATTGCTGCTTTTGAAACATGCTGATCCGTCCCAGGCATCCACTGCTCTACCGAGTTGAAGACGCTCTGAACTCTTTGCCAATTCATGTCATGTAGGGGGGACAGACGGTCTTATTGTTTTTTTCCCCCTTCTGTCCAAACGAACCCATAAACCTTCCATACACATCTAATTCTTCTTATCAACTTTTTTTTTTCTTTTGGCTCTCTCTTTTTTGTATTTCCTCCAGGAAATTCCACGCTCTCAATAAGCCCTAACATTAAGAATACATGTTTACCCTCCTTTTATGTTAAGGATATGTAGTGCAATGTCCTTCCTTTCCGAAGCAGCAAGCTGTTTGACCTGCAACCACAAAGCAAACACATGCTGGACTATTGTCCTTGATTACTTTTGACAAACGCTAGGTTCAGACCGAACACAAAATATCGTTCTGCTTGTCTTATAGAGTGCTCGTCTCTCCAAGTCAAAGCAAGATATTGTCTGATCAATGACTTGTATCTCCAAAACATGTGAGTCTGGTCACTCGAGTCCCATGGCACCATTGACAATAATTTAACCATTCAAAAAATATAATGCCAATTCCTAATTTTAGCGCGATTAAGAGTCTGTCAAGCCCGCATATTTATTGCTTTCTCTTCCCACATTCTTCTTCTCAACATACCATGTTGGGGAAAAAAAAGCCAAGCACACTGATTTTCTCCGCTATGCTGACATGATATGAACAAGCATTGCAAAAAATGCAAAGAAATACCCAAAGACACGCTGAACCCACAGATGCTCGTCGAGATCTTCACACTCCAATGGTATGCAGCGTTAGCCGACTCTTCTTCCCGGAAATGTTTTAATTCGGAATGACACGACCTCAGGCGAATTACACTTTTGAGGTCCTAGTGTCCACTTTTTTAGATCCCTCTTTTGAATTGTTTTATGTATTTTTCCACTTTTTTTGAACAATAAAGAGGCACATCCCTTTGACTTTGCCCCCGGCGCTTCCAAGCCATGATAGAAAGCGCACCTGTGATAAATATTCCCTGCTATTTTCACTCACTGAATCAATTAATTAAATCTACCTAAAATATTTATGTCGCCTGTTAGCGCACAATCCCTAAACAGGGAGGTGGATTACAGGTGCTTCCTGTAGGCTAAAACGAGGGGTTGGGGTGTGGACTGATTAAACAGGACCATGAAGGCTTTTCTTCCACTTCTCCACCCCCACGTCTCTCTGTTCTTACCACCCTCCACTGTTTTGTTTGTACACTTTGACACTCTCTTTCTTGTTTAAAAGAGGCCACTGAGGGGCATTCCCATGTGAGGCCGGTGTGGGATCGTAGCTTGATTAAAAAGAAAAAACCCACACACAAAAAAACCCACAAAAAAACTAATAACTCATGCTTAGTTATTTCTCCATGAAGGCAGGAGTGGGACAGCTGATGGGGACATGTTTAGACAGTTGCAAGTAGGCAGGGCATTCCTCACACGCTACACACACACACACACACACACACACACACGGACTACAGTCGGACACACGGACACGGTCACGCGTTTATACCAATGTACTGACACAAAATATTGGGCAGGGTCCTTGAGTCATCCATTACCCCACGCAAATATGTCCACACAGACATTCTGACTGACATTCCGGGTTCTCTGCCAGCATGCCAAGGCTCTTCCACGCACACCCACATGCCCACACTTAAACGTACAAAGCCCCCCCACACACACACACAAATACGAGGTTGATTGGAAAGCTGTGCTTGTTTGACAAATGGTGCAGTGTTCATATTTTGCCTCTGGCACGGCGGCAGTAATGATTCCATAATTGTCCTGAGCGCTCAACACTCACTTCCAATCAGCATCCAGAACAGCTCCGCAGCTGGCTACCCACGCCTCTGTAACCAAAAAAAAAAAAAAGAAGAAGAAGGCTCACAGTCACAAAGATACACTTGCAACAGTGGTTCATGCGAGTCATGAGAAGAATGCACTTGTGCGCAGGGTGTTCAGAGCGCCCCTCTAGTGCTCAGACATTTGCTCCGTGATTCGATGTCATCAGACCGAGAATGTAGGGTGAGATAAATCCGACATATTGACAACGCAGCTGTGTGCCATTGCTACCATGCCTTAACAAGAACCTGTTTATGTTCGCTGGATGCAGGCAGACTATTTTCACATGTGGTACTGTTAGAACTTGCCCTAGGGCAAATTGCTGCTGGTGAGCTCCAAACGAGTGGACTGAGAGTGCTTCTCAATCCAGTTGGATGTGAACTCTGATGCAGTTCAGCTCAAATGTAAATGCTTCATGGAATAATATGACAGACCAGTGGTAAAATGAAACAGTGTGATTTTTGAAAAATTTTATCTTAATTGAAAAATAATAGCAAAATGGACGAATGGCATATCAATTCCATTTCAGTGTTGATTTGATCTACGGCTAGAGTAAATTGAGTTTTGAGCTTGATCACAGAACAAATTAAACTCGTAAATCAAGATTATACTGTCAGCAACATAGGTTATGACTTGTTATGCGTTTGTTTTAGACTCAGCAACGTTTGATCCGATAAGAAGAATAGCAGTATGAATGTTATGTGAAGTGATGTTCACCATGTATCTTTATTTTAAATGTTTATTTTGTTTTGATTCCAGTCAGACTTCTTTAACATTATTTTCATTGCATTCTGGAAAATACAACAATGGAACAACTATTAAAGATGAAACTGGTGTAAATGTTTTCAAGGTCAGCCAATGGTGTTTTGTAAATCAAGAGTCACTAACCTAGAAACCGAGAGATACTTTGGGATTTTGCTTATTGTGCAGGGACTACCAGTTTGATTCGCACATTTTAATCAAAGTACTTGTAAATATTTTTAAATCTCAATCATTTACGTTATTCCCTCTCGGGCTCTGAGAATCTGAACCTCAGGGAGCTCTCCCCTGCTAATTCTCAGAGTCAGGTGAGTCACGATGATTCCGTGTTTCAGTTTGTCAATAAACCATGGAACAGTTTTCCAGAAAGTTTGAGACAGTTGTCCAACAACATCACTAACATGGATCCCACATAAAAAAAAAAAAATCTATCATCCTTCTACCCACTTGAAGTCTCTGACCCCACCTTCCCTTTAACCCACTTCCTTCTATGTAGAAGCTTTTATTCTGGTGATTAAAGAAGATTAAAAAGAAAAAGAGCCTTACTGATGAGATATTGTTGAAAACATAATGGAAGGGGAATTGGAGAGTATTTGTTTCTGTTAAAACATGCGAGTGGTGATGACAGCAATTTATTCCACCCAGTATCAGCAAAAAACACATCAGACCTAAATGAGAGTAGGAACATGTTGAGCGATTCCCTAATAAAACTTAATCTCTGTCGCCCAAGCTAATTTTATGTAGCAATGAACGGCTCTGGCATCAAGCGTCGCACACATGCTTGCTCTGGAAAGTTTGCAATGTGCCAACACTTTCCAACTGACCTTTTCTGAATGTCTGCCAAGAATTACAGAAGTTCTGGCCGTGCTGGATCGCCTTTCCCACTTCTGGCTGGGCTGGTTGCATGCCTGCTCCACTTCAATGTTTCTACTATTAGCAGTGCCCTCTGCAGGATGCCTCGATTGCATGATGATGTAAGCATTCTTCTGTGCTGCGCAACCGCCTGTGGCGATGAGACCATGCAGGACAGCCTGTTTTGGAAACCATTCCATACAGCTTCCAGCCGCAAATCCACAAACTTTGATCACTTATTATTCATTCAAGAAATGTGGAAGCTGTGTCATCCTCCGTCAGTGTTCAAGAATCGTACTTGACTATCTGAAGAGATTGCATAGTTGACTGCAGTATGTGTGTTGTTCTTTTTGAGACTTTACCAGCATCTCATCACCCTTTTATTTACATTTAAAAATGTCAAATTCAAAACTGATAATTACTTTTTATGTACATGATCAACAGTCCAACTGGGATGATTACCCATTCAGCCTTTGAAAGTCGATTGGTTGGTACGTAAAACATATGTATGGCCGCCTATCTGTGGCCGTCAGGGTGCTCCGTGTTTATGAACAAATTACTTTATTAATTGGACATATTCGGCGTTGCCCCTCCCCCATTGTAAACCGCTTGTAGAATAACTGTTCTGATGTCTAGGAGCTGCCTCTCACACATAAACTCAGGCTGCGTCGAAATTCACAGGCTGCATTCTTCAAAGTCGGCCACATTTTTCAGCCGCATGACATAAGTTCCGGCACGACTCGACCGCACGTGCTTTCCAAATTCCAGGAAGACAATTCGCTATTGCCGATCGTGGATGCTAACAGCTGGTCAGCTGGTCCTGACTGACTGCTCACCGTAAGTTTCAGTTAAGTGCCAAACTAAATATGAGGAATCACTTACAATACCACAATGTCAAAAATGTAATAACAGATATAATAGAACAATAATACAGATAATTTGAGGTTTTGTGGGTTGTGCTACCCCAAAAAAAAAAACGAACTGGTTGCAGGCCAATCACAGATAATTATTTCGTGACATAAGAGTTTATTGATATGATAATGCTTTGGAATCATAGTTCGGGGTATATTTAGGGTTTAAACTAAATGATGGACAATTATTGGGTTTCAATTCATCATAACCTTTTGCAATCAGCATCTGGGCTTGGTCCCTAACTCAGACGAAGGCACTTAAGCCGTAGATATTTCATGATTAATTTGCCTTTGTAAACTCTGTTTTCTCATTCCCATTCCCAATCATCTCTTTCCTCTTTCCTTCATCACCGCTGTCTCTCCTTCTCTGTCCCACACATACCCATTCCCTCCCTTGTCTTGGAACTGGCTGATATGGGATGGGCGAGGGCAGCAGCTGCAAAAGGAGCGAGCAGCTGCTGCTGAATGTGTGTGTGTGTGTGTGTGTGTGTGTGTGTGTGTGTGTGTGCGTGTGCATGTGCGCGCGCATGTGTGTGCATTCGTGTGCGCGCGTGTGTGTGTCTGTGTGTATGTGTGTATACAAGCCACAGCTTGTCCCTTCCACCAGGCTGCTTGGGCCCAGTTTGTCCCAGCAGGGTACCACAAACCTGCCAACACCCTGCCAACCAATCAGGCCCATGTGCATTGGTGAGACATACACACACCACCATCAACAGACATAAGAACCATATGCACATCCGTATTCAAAGCAATTTCACACACACATTTATATTCAAATCTTACCCTATTGGATGGAGAACAAAAAACTGAATCATTAATTTATGAGCATTGGCAAAAAGTATGGAAAAGTTATTTTCTCCTATCACAACTTGAGTCAAAGATGCCCTTATGCAGTTTATGACAGATCAAATGCAATTTACAAATCCTTTGTGTAAAATGCGACAGTATGAAGAATGAGGCAAAGGTATTTTATAAAAAAAAACAAAAAAACACACACACAGACGGAAAACCATAACCGCACTCTTTGGAAATCACATTGCTGGCTCCCAAGGTTTCGTGCCCAGGGCAATGTCAAGCTCCACTTTCTCCTGTGTCTGAAGGTAATGGGAGATCTTCTCATTTAATTGTCAATGAGCTCATTGGGCAGTCCTCAAAGGGTTTCATCCTGTACACGCGCGACAGACACAGACACTCACGCGCACACGTGCGCAGCAAATTATAGACATTTTAAAAGCTTTCTCAAGTTGCTGCTGTCTTTGTTTGGATGCTTTAATGAGCGAGAAGCCTGGGGCGATGGTCTTTCGTCGGTAAACAAGCAAAGCTGTATTCTTGGGTGTGCCTCAGTTGGGTGATGTGTTTTCTGAAAACTGAAGACAGAGAGTAACAGAGGATGACAAAACTGACAAGGGGGACAAGAGTGAAAAGAGAGATTGGTGCTATTATCCAGTTAGCGGTTTGAGCTGAGGGAATACTGTCCTGTCATCAGAGTCACAGATGCATGCAAAAGAGGAAGTAGGCACTTCTACTGTATCTTGCCGTCTGCTTGTCACTGCACGAGTCGTATTGTCACTTTCATTCATCCGGCCATGCATTTTCTATCGTGCTTTTCCTCATAAGCATCACAGGTAACCTGAGCCCACCGTAGACTGGTCACAGGTCTATCACAGGGGACATACACCATTCACACTCATCCACGCCTGTTGACAATTTAGAGTCTTCACTTGTGCTCACATGCATGGAGTAAGTAAGGAGTAATTTTGCGGTGACTCAAGATCAAGTGACATTTTTTGACTAGGAGCTAGGAGATGTAAAACATCAAGTTCTTCATTCTGAAGGGTTCAAATACAGTCATACCTCGGTTTTCGACCACAATCCGTTCCAGAAGGCTGTTCGAAAAGCGATTGGTTTGAAATCGAAACTATTTTATTAGCCCATGGTTAGGGGCTAATACACTATGCAGAAATAACATAAAAATAGTCAGATTTGCGTAAATCACAACAAACACATCTGCTCACAATGAAAGTTACACGAGGAAGCATCACTTCCTCATGTAAGGAAGCCGAGAGGAGTCGAGTGGCATATTCGGGTTTGCTCAGTTTGGTTGAAAACCGGGTTTCGGTCGTAATCCAAGGCGTAAAAATCTCGAATTTTCTGGTCGAAATCTGATTTGATCGAAAACAGATATTCGAAAACCAAGGTTTGACTGCACTTATTGTTGCGGCTGTAGTTGAACTTTAAGTGACTTGGTTATGCTTCTCTAGTCTGCGCTTGCATTCATCCTGTCTTCTAAAAGTCTTTTTGGTGCACACTGATCTCTTTTCCACCTTCCCCTGTTCTTGCTGTCATGCTCTAACGCTCATGTGGGAAACACTTGTAATAATCATGTGGTGTTGTGGCCTTAGACTCGGGTGGGGGAGGTCACTTCTTAGGCAGTGTGGGGTGCTGCTCCTCTTGCTTCTGGAAAGTGGGGTTTTAGTGGACAGCGCGGTGGAATGACCGGATGAACAGCTGGACTGTTGGAGGCCAGTATGAGCCAGCCCGGAGGTCACAGGGGTCACAGGCATTGAAAACCTTGGCTCCCAGCTCAAAGGTGCAGGGTGAAAGGGGATCATGCTTCTGAAGGAGAATAGGAGCTCTTGTTTCCCCCCGTGGCTCACAAAGGACACAGCCATGCAGCCAGCCAAGAAGACTGTGCCAAAAAACAAGCCTCTCATGTCACGTGACTGCATTTTCCGCGTTTCTATGCACGGCAACAGGAATTATTATATTTGAGCAGCAGCATAGTCATAATATATGGTGTTTATTTTTAATAAACCAGGCTGTGTCTATGCACACCTCTGGAGCCATTACTTGTGACATATAATACTCAGGCGTGGAGTGTTCATCTTTCACATTTATGAGGCTCATATAGGTGGGGGTGGGAGTCAATAACTTTCAGGGTCTTGTGCAGAGCTACTAAGCTATTCTCTGGTCTTGTCATATCGAAAAAGCAACTTTTTTTATTAGTAAATAGCCGAGTATGCCCTTCGCGGTACTTCTCAATACTAGCAGGAACGCAAAGGTTAATCTTCCGTTTATTGCCACCAACAGTCAGACAGATAGTATCTTCTGAAATTCATCGTCCGTCAGATGGTATTGATCTTCTCCTGACATGACATTTTCTTGTTTCCCATGCTGCCTGCACAATTACTCATCTATGTTCACGACTCAGTAAGACCTGTTTACTTCATATGGATAATTAGTTCATAACAAGGGCCTGGTAAAGAGATATATAAAAAAAAAAAAATATATATATATATATATATATATATATATATATATATATATATATATATATATATATATATATATATATATATATATATATATATATATATCAGTGTTTTTGTGTCGCACTCATTCTTGGAAACAAAATCCTTTTGGGAAGGAAAATGTAAATGAAAAATAAATAGAATAGCTCAGTTTCCATGCAGACATGGCCTGAGAAAAGAGGACCCCACCCGCCTCCCCTTCTCAATCTCTCTGCTCTTTTTTTGCATTTACAGTTGTACATGTGACCTCTCTGCCCTGTGCTCATTATTTGTGGCTTGGAAGCACATACCTTGAGTCAAAATTTTCCAATGTTTATAAATCACTGCGTTTGCCGCATGTAAAAAAAGCCCTCTTTCTCGGATTGCCTTGCACCAGGCTTGAAACGTCCTACTGAGGAAGAATAAATGATGGCACAGATCACCTGTGTGCAAGAATGCCGAAAAAGCAGGACAGAATCATATTTGAAATGTATACCCCCCCCCCCCAAAAAAGCCACAGAGAGTAAATGTTTCATATGCATGTGTTGATCTTTTTTTTTGTTGAATATTACTAATTTCCCTTCACATTTTGTTGTGATTTTATTTTTTAGGTCAGTGTAGTTTTCACTCAGAGGTGAAGTGAAGCGGAACATGCTAGGGTTCCATTTATATTATAGCACTCTCATTTGACCATGCAAAAGACAATAGCAGAGCAATCACACCAGATTACTTTTAACCATACCAACCCTGACGTGTGAACCAAAGTCACACCTGAGAGATTGCCATATAAACTGAACTGCACGAGGCCCCGGGGTTCAGATGATTGCATTCACACACAGAGCAAACCACACTATCAGAGCAATCCCACCATAGTTTGTTTAAACCCAACCTGACAAGTGTGCACCCAGCCTACTTGATGTTTTGTTTTACTGTACACAATTAACTTTCCTTGAAGAGTGAAAGAAACTAAGTATGGGATGAAAGAGATTTAGTGTCCTGCCTCCATGGCAATGATTTCAGTGTTATCAAATCTATTAATCCGAGTATGTATTTTGTCCAAGAAAGACAATGAGGTCAGCCTGCTGTACTTCTTCTTTTATCTCTTGTTCCGTTCTGCGTCTTGTTTAGATGCTGCTTTGTGATGGAAAATGTACATGCTGGAAGGGGGCAATTTAACTGGTTTCCAACAGTGTGGCTTTGAAGAGCCAGCAGCCGAGGCAAACAGAGTGACTAACGCCTCCGGGCTCTAAATCAGTGTTGGGAGAGTGTTTGGGATGCCTTTTTTTTTGTGACCACGTTATAACAGGGGAGTGTAATGGAAAGAGTCGTTTTGCAAAAAACAGTTTTCTCAACATCTGGGGAAAAGACATTTCAAGTGTGCACACGTCAACGAGCAAAGAAGAGTCACACTGCTTATTCTTGGCTTTTTCTGAGGCTCTTGTGTAACACTTCCTCAACAAAGGTTATTACAGAACACTGTGGTCACCTGTTGTGAAAGTTCCATTTTATTGCCTTACGCTGGCAATGATAATAAATGAGTGATATGTTACAGAGTGTGGCGGCCCGGTAGTCCAGTGGTTAGCACGTCGACTTCACAGTGCAGAGGTACCGGGTTCAATTCCAGCTCCGGCCTCCCTGTGTGGAGTTTGCATGTTCTCCCCGGGCTTGCGTGGGTTTTCTCCGGGCACTCCGGTTTCCTCCCACATTCCAAAAACATGCATGGCAGGCTGATTGAACACTCTAAATTGTCCCTAGGTGTGAATGTGAGCGTGGATGGTTGTTCGCCTCTGTGTGCCCTGCGATTGGCTGGCAACCGATTCAGGGTGTCCCCCGCCTACTGCCCGGAGACAGCTGGGATAGGCTCCAGCACCCCCCGCGACCCTAGTGAGGATCAAGCGGTTCGGAAAATGGATGGATGGATGTTACAGAGTGACATACAGCGGACCCCCACCCATTTTCTTTCGATGGGTATCAAGCCAGAGCGCGGTTAGCAAATGTCCACGTATAATTGATGCCCCCTAAAAGTGGCCTAATTTGTGACAAACAGTTTTAACTGCCAATATTAATAGTTTAAACCAGATCCCTCCCTACTCCACCGTACCCGATCCAAACGATCATCTCGTCAGCAAGCTCTTTCGAAGCCTGAAACAATCATGATCAATTGAATCAGGTGTGTGGGAGTAGGGAGAGCCCTAAAACAGGCACAATATGGCTCTTGAGGAACCAGAGTTCCCTACCCCCGGTCGAAACCTTAAATATGCCAGAAACTATCATCCCAAAACACTTTTATAGTGATGCTTATAAACGTCTTCACACACTGCTGTACCCTTAGAAATATAATAAACTGCTTCGTTTTTGTTTTGACTCCTGAAAAGATGCGCTGCCCGTCAGATGTGTTTGTGACATCGTGTTCGCCATACAAACTTCTTTTTCTTGCTGTTATGATGCACAGCTGGAGTTCTGCGCTTGCACTCCGATTAGGATATAAATCAAATCGAAGCGGTAACATTTCGTGATCATTCGGGTGAGTCGCCAGTCCTGTCCAAGCATAACCAGCACTGAGACTTAAACCCACTTGACACACAGATGAAAAGCACCATGGTTAAATGATGAAGCTCTTCAAGACCTTAGGCCACGAGCAGGCTACTTAATGGCGCAGCTAACTCGCTCGCCTATTGCATGTTAACAACA
This sequence comes from Hippocampus mohnikei, assembly GCA_026261675.1. NCBI lineage: Eukaryota > Metazoa > Chordata > Actinopteri > Syngnathiformes > Syngnathidae > Hippocampus > Hippocampus mohnikei. Next base: position 10,967,385 of record JAKGUB010000521.1, read on the forward strand.
CGCATGACACAGATGGCCAAGTGTGCAACTAAGCAACAATGAAGGAGAAATACTGCCCGATGTATGGTGTTGGATGTAAAATGCACATCATTTTATCGACCAAAGTAGTAGGTGCAGCGTTCATGCACACTGTTTTGGCAAACTTTCCCCTCGGAGCAGCGACGGAGACAAGGATCCAACAGCAATGTCTTGGGTGCTTGGTGCATGACGTCACTGAAAAACACAACTGCTGGATTGTTCCTAATTTTACATTTTATCCAGTTTTAACCTTGGAATGTTCTCCCAAAGAATATCCACACGGCATATACTGGAAACTAGTGTCGTGTCAATCGCAAATGTTTCATTCAAAAGAACAAGCGTCTGAGTGAACGTGACTGAATGGATCACTTCCGAAAGTGATTGGTTCTTTCCTCAGTTCATTTGAGCAGGAACGGAAACGCAGCGTCACTGTATGAACGTCCCGCCATGCTGTTGTTGTTCATGAAGTCAGTGAAAGAACATACTGCCGTTCACATTCTTGTTTGTTTTACCATTTCAGTCAGTAAAAACAATTTTGCTATGAAGTCATTCGTGATTCTCCTTTAGCATCCATTCCTTCAAGTTAACAGCTAATATGGAGTCCATTCAAGTGCTGGAGTCAAACGCATGGAACACATTTTCCGAATAGTTGAAGTCACAATTGCAGAATCGCGAGTGTGCAGGGGTTCATCTGCTGGCATTATCAAAAACCTGAAACAGTTCAAATGTTTTGGTCGACAGAATGACTGATGAGTTTGATCCTGGTGTATTTTCACCATTTCCTGTGTAAAAAAAAAAAAATTGCAAAATCCAAAGAAATCAGAAGTCAACCAGCATACCTCAAAGTCTCCGGCTTTTTTTTGTACCTGTGTGCAACCTTGTGAACTACATAATCTGTCTTTGTTGGGATAGCCCTCAGAGCAAAAACATTCCCAGCATGTTTGTCTTCTACACACAATTTGAACACATTTCCTTTTTTGGCCTATTCTTGTCCGGTCAGCAGCTCTCCTGAGCCTGCAACTCATTCCTATTTAAGATATGGTGCATCAGGCTTAGTGGGCTGCAATTAATTCACTGCCCCCGGGGCCTCTCTGGCTTTGTATGAAGGGTCAGACTAGGTCAGGGCAGATTTTTTTCTGAGCGTAAGCAGGACTACGTTTGTGTTGGATCAGATGAGACTGGGCTAATTCTCTCCAGCAGCTGGTCCTTTTCACTCACTGTTTACCCTCTAACGCAAAATCGGCTGCTTTGCCTTGCCTGCCTATAAAGAAATCTCTTTATTCTTCAGCTGACCAAATGTAGCTTAATTAAAAGCAGACACGATGCCTAATTTTTCAGACCATATTGATTCAGTCAAGGCCGTTTTGTCCGCCGTAAGCAAACGCTCGAGAGCGTGCTGGATTGAATCTAAATTGAGTTGTGTTGCATATCTTCAAGCCAAGCCACTTTGTTGGTTTCCAAGACCGTCATTATCTCTTGTGTCCTTGTACTGCCCCCTGCCCCCCCCCCCAACCCCCCTCTCCGGCTCCCACACATCAGACTCCCCGGTCATTTGGTTAGTCCGCGGGTCAGCCAGTGTGCTTTCTGTGACCACCACCTCTGCATGTGGGAGTTGTTTGCCGAATGCTGTGTCATCAGAGCTTTACAGTCTTGCCCCAGAGCAAGTTAAGTCTAAACACTGCAGTTTGTGGCTGAAAGGCCATCTGTCACGGGGAGGGATTCCGGCTTCTCCTCCAAAAAGCATAAACAGGGCCGGGCTTTTAAGCTGTGCTGCAGCTCACTGTTATGGAAATGCCCCATCTGAACAAGGCTCTGGCCTTAATCCTTCACCCTCCCATCTCCGCAGCTGCTTTTTGGGCCTCCGTGACGGCCTGTGTATACTCACTGCCTATTGAGCCAAGAACGAGCGGCCTTATGAATAACACTGAATCAGAGAATGGCGCTCATCTTCTCAGCTGTTGGGTGCATGAGTATGAATGCAAAGCCTCACATCACCCTTGCACAAAGCGCTCTAATCATGCAATGCATAATGTACTGTATATAAAGTGGAACCTTTAACAGTCTATTCCAAGAAAACTTGTTGACAACCAGTTTGTGAAGATTTGAAGACAAAAACATAGGAAATAATGAAGGTGACGACACGTACCATATTCACATCAACATTATATCTTCATAAAAGTGTAACAATAAGCTAGCCACTGTTTATAATATGTAGAGACCACATAAATCAAGATACTTTTGTCTTAAAAGTGAGTGAGTTTGATTCACGCTACATCAAATGTATATTGTCACACAAACACAATTTAAAGACAATTTAAATACAGAAATAAAATTTAAGGCAGAAAAAAAGATTTGCTATCAGTTCCCTTGTAAGGAATTAGAGGCTCACAGTTCAGTCATGAACACATTTGTTCTATTCTGATATTCTTGAGAAGCAGGTTTGAATGGGGAGACTGTCACTTCATAAATATTTTACAGTGAGATTTAGTGAGTGTGTCGTGCATGTGCATTCAACGTTTGTTTACAACTATCGCATCACACTGTATTCTCTTTAACTGACTTCACTTTGACAAATGCTATTTAGACTAGAAAGAACAAAAAAGTTATTTTTCCCAATACCTAGCTTTTCTGTGATGACAACTGAATAGTTCTGTCAAAATAGCACAGCCCCCCCCCCAGCCCCCAGCCCCCATGTGCAGACCTTTTACCATTTCTTCCACAGCTTCTGGATTCGATATGATAAACCATTTTCTCTCATCCCAAACCTGCCTTTATCAGGAAGAACATGCGTCGGCTGAGCCCACAGCGACCACCGAGGACAAGTGGCTGAGCAGGAGCTGAAGATCCTGACATTTCACATGTGATTGCAGAGATTTACGTCAGGTAATTATTGGGGCCATGTCTGCCAACCTCGGGAAGATCAATTCTTTCAATCAATCCACTTTTAAGAGGATGGGCCAGGTTACCAAGGCGGCGGGCCGATGTGGACGCAGGCCTCATAATGCTCTTCATAGGTCACTGAAATGTGTGTTAGAACCTTTGCATGGATCATTCCTCAGAGATCAGCCATTTGCGCTCTCTCATTGCCCATTTTCTTTCCCCCTTTTCATTCATCGCTGCTCCTTGAGTTTAAAAAATAACTAATTCATAAAGGCAGTCTTGCATTATCAGAAAAAATTAAGATGGTAATATTTGTCTTTAGTAGCCATACTGGCATGTTTGTGAGCAATCAATAACTTCTTTTAAAATGTAATTCAAATCAATAAAGAAGCACTCATCCATTGTTTCTATTGTCTTGATCAATGTTTGATAACGGACGCAGGTGTGACGTGCAATGCAATTACATGAACTGAAATACAATTTAAAATGCATTCCGAAAGGGGGGAAAAAATGTCGATTTTCCAAACTGTTGGAATAACAAAATCATCTGAATGTTTCTCAGAGTTTTCAATTAATCCTGCATGTGCGAGAGCATGCCTGATGCTCCAAAAAATTGTTTTGCCTTTCAAAAAAGATCACGTGGATTGCCTCCCCAAAACGCTTACTATGCAAAAATGTTGAAAAATGACTGTGTAATGAAACAGGGGGGAGGATTGTCTCTGTGTTTGTTACTACATTCGTCCGTTCTCTGTGACTCAGATAAGATAAAAGTGAGGAGTAGTGACAATGTAGATGGGAGAGTGAGCCTAAACCTCAGAATTGTTTATTTAGACATCGCAGCAGGCCGGAAAGTCAACAGTAGTAAGACAGCGAATGCTCACTAGCACTGGAGAAACCCGAGACCTCCGGCTCAAGCTTGTGTCAGGCATCTCCGTAAAGGATCTCTGGCCCGAGATCAGTTTTGTGTCTTGACTCTCCATGAGTCAGCGAATTGGAAGTGACTGCTCTGCTCTCGCAAGTGGGGCTCTGCTCTGAAAATGTCTGTAAACAAAGACCCTGACCATGGCAGCCTGTCCAGTGTTTCTAGCACCCGAGGGGTGGCAGAAGGTCAGCAGGGCCCTGTCAACGGTGGAAGCTACAACTCACCTCATGCCTTGTTTGAGGAACAAAAGAAGTTAAGAAAACACAAACACACGTAGCATCTCGCTGCACGTTACCCGACAGTGTTTTGGATCGTGGAATTGTCCCGATTGGCTGTTGCCAACAACTGAGACGGACTGGAACTGCCTGAAATAATAACATAATGATGACTGACCGACTGATGTGTGCACCACAAGAAAATAGCTGGACAATTAACAAGTGTCTCCATTTTGGAGAGAAAATCATACATGCTAAAATGAACCAGAATTGGAAATTGACTCCCGTTCATGACATTCAAAAGTTTAAAAAAACTGAAAACAAAACTGAAAACATAAGAATCAATTTATTAATTTACATTTAATAATAAAGTACATTGAATCCTACTGAATTCCGAAGAAACGGCTGTTTTTGTTCCTCTGTGAGGTGCATGTTTTGTAAATCAGTCTCGTTGATGAAATCATTCCATTAGATGCCATTACAACATTTCCATCATATAGACATTTTGTTCATATGTCTTATTTTGTTGAAAATACTGTAATATTAATAATAATATGCAAACGTTTCGCTAAAACATTACTTCAAATAACCTCTGAGTCAAGAGTAGTTACCACCTTAAGGTACGTCACTGTTGTGTTTAACTTGCGAGATAAGGGTGAATTATTTCTAAATGTATCTTGGTATAATGCTTGATTACCTGCACCTCACAATGACTGCTGATGAGCCCCCCACCCCACCCCAATTGCATTGGATCCCATTTTTATTCCTTTTTATTCGCTTCCCTGCCATTCCTCAGTCACCGGTGCGTACCTCTGAGACATCTGCAGAAAGGTTGGCATTAGCATGTGAAAGGGTTCACGCAGGCAACGCTATGCATTATGTATTCACAGCATTTATATGAAATGCAGCCACTGTCATTCTCACTACTCTGTAATCTGCTGGCAATATTTCAGGCAGAGCAGGGAGAACAATCTAAAAGAGATACATAGGCCACTACTACAGCGACTACGCCGTCCTTCGCGTTCATGAATCCCAAGAAACATCAAATGTGCGGAAGTGTCGGATCCGTCAAAGATGTCTGGTGGCAAGACATACCACCAAGGCCGCGTTATTGAGGAGGGAGCGAGTTGTTTCTTTGACTGTCACCAAGGCACATGACCCGACAGACTTGATTCATCACGTTCTAATGTCATCATAATTTATGCCAATGTGGGTGGTGCAAATGAGCCGACATCACGTCAAATCCAGCGTGTTCCAAAAAAGTTGTGATTCTGGTGGAACCAACTGGAATTAATAATGGTGGGCCGCATGCAGAAAAATTCAAGAATGCAAGGGCCACTTTAACATTCTTTGACTTGATTAAACACTAAATAATTAAACAAAATAAATCTATCAAGCAATCATGTATTTTTTTCCTCATAATGCAATAGGGTATTGGCTTGCGCATGCACAAGTAATGTATTTTTTTTGTAGCATTTGTCCTACATTTATACCACTAAGTTTGAAAATTAAGTCAGTAACCATTTCTAAAATTATGTCTGCGCTTGATGAATTCATTTTGGCTTTTTTTTTCACCTCTCAACGCCACAGGTACGTTCACACGTATTTGCAATACTGTACTGTAATGTGTAAATCTATGTGCCAGTCATTTTTTTCACTCCATTTGGGCAGTTGCACGCTTCCTGTCAATATGAGGGCAATCATTTAAAGTCATTCTGAATTCTAAAGTCATTTAAAGTCATTGGTCTTTTTTGATAAGTATGCTATAATGTGATACTTTCATAATACATTTCACGAGTTCATGCGAGGAGAAAGAACAGCTCACAAAAGTATAATGTTAAGTATAATGTCCTTTCTTTGCCGTTTTACTTTGAGTCCCTTTCTTCTCACCAGGAGTGATGGATGATTTTACACCGTCGGCTTTGTGTGTCAAAGCCGCATGTGTGTTTGCATGGCCATTACGGAGGCCCGCTGAAGGATGAGTTGCAAAATCTTTTAACACCCCCCACTCCCACCTTCCCCTCAAACCTAATGACGTAGCACTGTCTCAATTTAGCACACACGCACAATTTCTGTGGTTAAAACCATTATGTAATTGACCGTCTTCCATATTTTCACAAATTAACTATACGGTAAACTTGTAAAAAGAGAAACCCTATGTAATGGGTGAAAGGTAAAATATGATATGATATTATTCACGGTTCTCCGGGTACTCCGGTTTCCTCCCACATTACAAAAACGTGCATGGCAGGCTGATTGGACACTCTAAATTGTCCTTAGGTGTGAGTGTGAGTGCGGATGGTTGTTTGTCTCTGTGTGCCCTGTGATTGGCTGGCAACCGGTTCAGGATGTCCCCCGCCTACCACCCGAAGACAGCTGGGATAGGCTCCAGCACCCCCCGCGACCCTTGTGAGGATAAGGCGGATCGGAAAATGAATGAATTATTGACGGTATTCATATTCTCCATTATGGGACAGACACTCTGTGTTCACAACTTGTCGCCCGCATCCATCCTTCCTCATTACCAGAGAGCTGCATGATGACAACGTCAATATTCATCACAGCTCAGAGAGGCACTGGCAGACATTGTGTTGACTGGGCCAAGCAGAGGAAAGACATCGAATTTTGTTTGATTTTGCATTTCTTACTTGTCAATACAATATGATCAAGCTTTTTGCACTTCCTTGTCCAATGCATCTTTTCAATTTCCTTCTCAATTGCTTCCGCCCTGCATTGCCATGCACTGAATTTGCCATACTCGATTACTTATACTGCATTAGATGTGCAGACTTTCATCAGCCCGTGCACTTTTTAGTCTGTCATGGCGAACAGGCCATGTCCACACAGAAACTCATTTTTTTTTTTCCCTGTAAAAAAACCCAACAACAATTCCAAGAAACTTGTGCCCACACAAAGGTGCTAAAATGCTGCAGCATAGATGCCAGTACTGAAGTGGTGCTGTCACAGGAACACAACAAAAACAGTATTAAAATCCTGTGCAATTAAATCTTTGTCTTGGGAAAAATGCTTATGTGTTTAAAATATGGAAACACAAGGGCAATGGTTTAAAATGTATTTACTCTGGGACCCAATTAAAAAAAAAAAGATAATTTTCAGGCACTCAAAACACTGGCTCAGTGTGGACGAAAAAGAGAAACAATAAAAGATATTTGCGGACACACACATTTGTTTCCTATGTGGACATGGCCTGAGTTTCACATGGAGTTGGAGTCTGAATTGATCCCATCACAGCGGCACAAAAGTCAGCAATTTAAACCACCGCACTACAAATTATCCAAGTCAATATCAATGATTTCTCTTTCTCTAAATCTACCCCGTAAGTTGTCTTCCCAAAAAATAATTCAGACTTCACATTTTGAGACACGGCTGCCAGGGCTAGATAACCTGAACATTATTTCCGACTGTGTACTTGTGGGCATGGGTTTCAGCTCAGTCTGCTTGTATCAAAGCGTACATTACAATGACAACAAGAGCATTCCTAAAAAGAAAAAAGAATGGTTTCACATGGAAACAGCTGGAGCCAGGGATCTTCACATCCAAAACGTCATTGCTGGGCTGAGATGCATCAGGTGCTTCTCCAAACCAAAGTTGCATTACTTCTGAACAGTTTAGAAGTTTAGCCGAGCGTAGCTTTCACCTTTTAGCCCCGTCGTCCCATAAGCTTGGAGGTGTCTACCTCGGCTCCCATACTGCAGCAACAAAAGGAAATTAAGGAAGTTTCGCTTCCACCTTATCTGGTCTGGGTCAGCGCAGTGATCCTTGCAGATTAGCCCAGGGCCTGGTTCGGCTGGGTTTGCCCACTTGCCTGTTGCGGCAGAGACTGTGACAATTGATTAAAGGGTGAGAATTTTGTAGCACAGCATCAAAACGATGACAAATGGAGAGTTGTGTGATGTTGCAACACACATGTTTTGAATGATAAAATACTACAAAAGATAATGTCACTTTTTGCAACACTACTAGCTAGGAAGGGCTCCTCCCAGAATGTCACTTTGCGATGAGAATTACTTCTCTCGGGTCACACCAAGTCAATTCAATAAAGTCCATGGTAGTATGAATATCTTTCCCAGAATGCTTTTAAATGTTTCAAGAGAATCAAAAAAGGGTTCATGAATCTGCATTTGACCGCTTCTGAATGATATTGGCTCTGCTTGGGAAATTGGATTCATTACTCCAGCGACTGATAGAATGATTACCTCATGACTGATGGTCTTCTCTCCTCATTCTTTTTCTCGTCGATGCGCAGCATTTCACTCTGTTCTCTCCACTATGTGATTGCCCCAGAATGATAGCCATATATATTTTTAGGAGCGCAATGTTTTTTGTTTGTTTCTTTTAGCAGATTCATTATGTGGCTTCCTGATCCAAAATTTCCATTTTTATTGAGTGGGAGAGAAGTGCTTTATTTTATGTCAGTGTATGTAGCTGAGCTGATGTATGAAGTAGAAGTGCCATGAAAGCCACCGAGCCCGTCTTAACGAGGCTTTTTCTTGGCTAATTAAAGATCTGTGCAAGGCAATGTGGGAACTTTGACGGATCGGTTGACGACCCTATTGAATAATGTTGTAATGTCTATGAAAGCTTGTTCAAAGTGGGGCAACTCCAACCACCAACAAATAGAGTTACAGATGATTGATGCATCTCGGGACAATCCATCCCATAATTTCACCTTTTCACCTCGCAGACGCTTCTTAAGATTCTTGTTCAAGGCTCGTTCTGAGGATGGGGCGGTGAAGAGAACACATGTTTGTGAGGCCTGCGGTGTTCCTTATCTGGCAGCTTCAGCCTCAGCTAAAGATAGATGCCTACCATGCTAGAATGTTTATTTTCCTTGACAATTAGCGCTGATTAAAAGCCAACCGTGATGGCTCGCTCTGCCCTATTCGTGCCTTTGTGTTTCCGCATGTCACCATTATTTCATCTCTGCAAGGCTGCTCATGATAACTGGGCATTGAGGTAGGGTGAGTTACAATTTAGGGTGACAAGATGGTAATGGCGAACCAACTAGATACCATGATCATAGATAAAGGGCAGAAGAAAGCTGTTGTAGTGGATGTAGCAATCCCAAGTGATTGAAACATAAGAAAGAAGGAACTCAAGAAACTGGAGAAATACCAAGGGCTCAGAGAGGAGCTGGAGAGAGCCTGGAAGGTAAAAGTGACAGTAGTGTCTGTGGTGGTTGAGTGGATGAGTGGTTGCAACAGATTCCGGGAACAACATTGGACATCTCAGTCCAGAAAAGTGCACTGCTGGGAACAGCAAGGATACTGCGCAGAACCCTCGAGCTTCCCGGCCTCTGGTAGAGGACCCGAGCTGAATGGGGGACGGACACCACGCGAGGGGTGAGACGAGGAAAATTGTACATGAATGAGCAGGAAGGAACATATATATAGTTTGTTTTTTCAAGAATATGGACCAGCACTAGTCAAAACACAGTATTGCACAAAAGCCAATGAAGGGTATTCAAAAGATGGTTTAGTCAGAGAGACATGGCATTTGGTGCGACTTTGCATGGTGGCTACTTTATTGGGATTGACTTACTCAACAAACTGTGAGCATTTGGATAGGATCGGTGGGACACATTAAGAAGTCGGACTCTCCCATGTAAATGTGTGGTCTGGATATGGCATGCGAATTAAGTCTCAGTCAAAAAGACTACATGTGCCTTCCTGCTCATTCATGTATGCAGGCAAGGTGAAATATTTTCTTAGGCAGCACTTTGAAACAGGAATCCACAACACTAATGCACGTTACTTTGGAGTTGTATGCTACTTCTTGCCTCTCAACTGGAACGCAAAAGAGGGGGCATATAACTCCTGTTCGGGCCTACCTCCACTGACTGCTGGTGGTCATTAGGGCTTCTTTTTTCAGATTCAAAGTCTTCAAAGTTCTAAATTGTCTCACCCTGCCTTACCTCATTGAGCGGCTTCATTTCTTGCGTTGGGTCAGCTGACTGAAGCTTTCACGTTACGCACCATTGTTGTATGTTGACATTGCGCAGGCGTTTTATTCTGTTTTTTGGTGGTTTCCTGTGGGAGTGTTGCCTGCGCCATTTCAGCTCTGGCATAAACACTAGCATATTAAAACAATTCACGGTTTACGGAGCCTTCATAAAATTTAAAAATAAATAGATCAGCTCTGTTTCTGTGTGGACATGGCCTCACTTTCCTCTGATGGGAAGGCAAAGCTAACGAAAACGTGCTTGCACTGAATGTTCAGGTCATTGCTGTTTTACTTGGTCATGTGCTGTAGGCTTCATTAGTGGATATTTAAAACATATATTTCAACTCTGTGCATGCCCAGATTCACAGTTCTTTTGAAGTACTGTGCATCCCCAACCCAAGTTACCCACCACATACTCTGTGTACCTTACCATGCATTCTTGCCTCCTGCCTCATTCCCTCCCCTCCTGTGCACTGCATTCCCGTCTGTCGGAGCTCCAATCCCACCTCAGGGTGCGGGGAATTTTCTTCAGTCACACTTGGCTTGCCAGGTAAACAAGCTTGAATAGGGAGACGTGAGCAGGGTCCATTGGAGCAAATAAAACAGGAGGAGGATGTAAATGGATTTATCACTGAACTCCCCGCATCTGCTTGTGACACCCACTCTTAGCCAGTCACATCCTTCAACCTCCAACCTATTTCCTGAGCCGGGTAGCACTCTTTTAACCTGGCATGTCACCTGAGCAGTTAACTCTGTTTGGAGAGTTCAGTTCCTCTTTGTTTCTTCTTTTTTAGGGATTCGGGGGGGTGTTCCAATGTTCTAGACAACACTTTTCTCTCTATTCCTCTGACCCAGCAAGGTAATGCTTAGAGGCAGCCGCCTCGATTCCTGTCCTGCGTCCGACTGCGAACGATAACAGTGCACAACCTTTAAGCCTTTCAGCTCAAACAGACACGCTCCCCTCTCTTTTCCTTCCTAAATTATTTGCCACTAATCCAGATCAGAAAGTTAAAAAGCAGGTCAAGCGTGAAAGCCTTATGCTGAGTAATGAGAGAGCGACCCGTGTGAGTCTAAGTGTGTGTGTCTCTGCGTGTGTGAACTCACAAGAGTGTGAGAGCACTCACAGCACCGAATCCCCACCCAAGCCACCCCAGGCCTTGTTTTCAGAGGAGCCTTTCAATGTGAGGGCAGGAAGAGCAGATTTAAACCAAAACCACCATAAATACACCGTTTCATAACAAGCTTGGCCTGCCAAAGCAGCTCCCTCCTCACTTTGTGAGCACTGCAAAGGGGAAATAAACTTAGAAGGAATAGTGCAAGCACCAGGAAACTGGGAAAAGACCAAAATTCAAATAAATAAATCAATGAACGAATTTACGCAGCACTGTTGGCAGCACTCAGGTGTGTGCAAAAGCAGAAAATCTATTTCCATCGATCCGGGAAGAGCAAAGCTGAGGCAGAGAGATTGGGTTTTACACTGTGTCTGCTCCTCAAGGGAGCCTTGATCACAGTTATAGCCCCATGTGTTAATTAAGGTGCTTTGACATTTCAGCATTAACACAAGCTCTCTTCTTGGCACCATGGCAAATCTTTTTCAGGCTCCTAAAAAGCAAATGTTGAAAAAGGTGATTCGGTAGTGCCGTTAGGAAGCGGGCAGGGTACGGGGTGTCTGCCTTTGAGGTGCAGTACCCACCCCGTCCTCCAGTCTTTCCCCGATCTGAAGCGTACTGTATTTGTGTGTGAGTGCAAATGTTCAGTGCAGCGCTGTGTTACGATGACTACTGGTGCTGCTCATCGATTGATTCCTCCAAGGCAGCGTTATCCTTCCTAATCCCAGGTTGTCATTAACACCCACAGTGTCATTTGTTATTTATTGATCTATTGACCTATCGATTGGCTGGTGTAGAAATGATAACAAACGCGTTGAAACATAGAGAATAAAAGATGTGGAGACTGACATCAATTAATGTGGTTTGGCTTTTTCCTTCTGGCAAGAAGCTCTAAGACTGTCGGTGCCTACCCATGTAACTTACTGTAAGGATCTCAATCAGCTTGTCAATCGAGAAACATGTTCATGATTGTAGTCCTTTGAACAAAAATTTGACACGTATGGGGAAATTACCAATGAATTATTTAGTTAATCTTTTGTTACAATCTTTTGTTACTTGTACAATAGGTATTGCAAATGCAATTGATGCCCAGAGGAGTTGTGCCTTAGCTTATATCACATTCCTCTCACACCGATACAAGTAGTGTACTCCATTTTGATGTAAGACATGATTTATGAACATTTAACTCCACACTTTCTACCTAATAATTAACGATGACTTACTCGATTATGCTCATAGTCCTGTCACATAACGGATGTGAAAGCATTCATTCATACAGCACAGAAGGGATTGGCAACACATCCTGTATCTATTTAGTGATTTGGCAAGACCATATCTACCATCTACCTATGAGTGATTTGTAATGAATAAGGGACCACTTCCTATGTACATAATTTAATTATGTAATTGCAGTAATTGTTGTGGAATTTGACACAGATGATAAGTTCAGTCCGGGCATTTTAATATGGCCTATGACAATGCCTGAAGGGGACTGTAGGCAAGTGTCAAATTTGAAGGATACAATGTAGAAAGGTATCGGGTCCACCACAAGCAACAGGAGCAGCTTCAATCTCCGTGGCATAGATTCAACAAATGTATGTAGCCAAGTATCAATTCTCCAGTTCCATCACCTCATTGGGTATTCTGATGAACACATTCACAGTCCACTGTATGTTAAAATATGATGGGAACTAGAGAAGACCTGTGGATTGGCATCATTTTTACATACCGCAAGTCATAAACTGTGGATTGGGGAATCCACCCGCGGCCATACTGCTCCCAGTTGTTTGACTTACATTCGTCATTGCATTGAATATAAAGCAACACTCAGTTTATTTAGGGACTACACAATGTGAAAGTAAGGATCCAAAATGTTTGCCACGTATTCTTTCATTAGGTTAATGAATATGGGTGATGTACTACTGAGTAGTGTAAAGAGCAAATTACCCAACACTCATTTCGAACTAAAAATGTGTTCTGGCCATTTCTTTACACAGAAACATTATATTAGAACCTGAAAATGCAACCTTTTGAACATGGGTTGAATGGAGAAAGCTTTGGACGACAACACCTGGATATCAGAATAAACATATTTTTCGAAAAGAACTAATTGTTTGAATTTTTTTTCTCGCAGATATGGGCACATGAATTTCAAACAGGTCGGTTAGTTATTTTATTATTATATATATTTTTTTGCATTGCTGCTGTCAAATCACATTACTGGCTGCATTTTGGTTTTCATGTAAGTGCGCACATAAAAGTGAATATGCTCTTATTCGAGTTGTTACCTCCTGCGAACGGGGCATTGGTTCATGTTCTGCCCAAGCTCTTGCTATATCATTATGGAATTCTGGTCTTTGTCATCCAGGAAGTACTTGTGGGCGTCCTCGCCGTAGGAAGCCTGACTTGTGTAAAAAAATACACAGCATGTACATAGAACCCTCACATACATGCGTATACGTCTGTATGCAACAACCGGAAATACACTAGCAGAGGAAAACAATCATAGCACAACTCAGAGATGTAGAACAGCGGCACACTTTTGGAGCCATTTGACAAAGATGCAATACTCTGTCCACTGACGCATGTCAACGTAAACAGGTTATTCCGAGTGTTTCACAAATCAAATTTTTGACCTTTAACCTAAATATTGACTGCAAACACAATTTTCTCTGGGAGTACAAGCAGTTGGTGCAAATTTGCATCATTCTTCTCACGCCATCCCAAATTACTTGCCTGATATGCACAATTCCGTGTTTACAGTCATATTTGCAGCTGTGTGTGAACGGGCATTGTTTTGGCATTGTTATTGAAGCTTTTCAAAACACAGACGAATCTCTTCGGTTTTACTCGGCCATTGTCTTGTTAGCGCGCCCGTATGCAGGGAACTTTCCTTGGATACCTGGTCTGTCTTTGCCCCTCTCCTCATTCCATGAAGTTATGCATTTGTGGTGCACTGCTGTTTGCAATGCAAAGGTGAAGCAACATGTTCAGACTGCCAGATACATTACGGCTCAATGCAAAGCGAGTGGAAAAGAGACACTGTTTCAGACATTGCCCGGAGCCTTGTTTTCTTGAAACAACCAGTGGTATTCAAGAGGAAGGAATACACAACACCCTTTCTCATGTTCACGGCCATATTCCTTGAACTGAGAAGTGGAATACACCTCAACATTGCAAATTCAAATGAGTAAATTGTAAATAGCCTCTGCACATTTGTGGAAAGCGTTTAACATAGCGGACTAACTTTGGAATAGGCTTCAGAAAAGGGGGCCTTGAAGTTGCAGTGCAGACATTTGTCTTTGCACCATTATTTGTATATATTCAGAACTCCTTGCACATTTTCACAGGTTTCGCATTAAAAAAAGCATAAGAAAGAACCTTCATGTTCCCTATATGTAAGAAGCACACGCCTTCACGTTCTAACCAAACTCCTTCCACGACATACATATTAATAAAGGACTTATTGTCGAAGTTTTCCCAATAACTTTGAGCTGAGTGATGCCAGTCAAGCCTGCCGTGAAAATTTAGGACAGATCTATTTGAGAAGTTGGATATATTTATTTTAGAAACCAATTTTTTCGGTTTTCCAAGCATACCACTTTGTACGTAAATACGACCCTCATTTGTCCAGTGTTGGAAAGAAACTGGTATCTATAAATATTATCATCTTTACACTTTACACACTACTGTAAGAGTTCCATAAACCACATGGTTTGCATTCTGCTCGGTGCAACATCCAACACGCTGACCCTGGATGAGCAGTGAGGTGGCGGGATGGCAGTTACTCTAGTTCCCGCATTAACAGCTCCTCAGTGGGTTGTTGGGTTCCTCGTATTCATCACGGATGAAGTCCTAACATAAGGCTCTTTCATATGTTCCTGCTGCAGAGCCCCACAGGTGCCACTGGCTCGACTAGCCTTTCCATCACACTGCAAAATCCCTGAGAGTAAAACAATGCTCTGCAGAATGTTTGAAGCCGTGCGGCTTGAAAATGATCTTTCGAGTGAGCAGGGTCGAATAATTCATGGAGTAACAAAACATTCCAGGACCTAATCAAGGTTCACCGAGCAGGAGTCCTGTTTTTCAAACCACAAACACCAACTCAGCACCGCTTGTCTTTTGACTTAGAATTCACAGACAACAAAATGCGTTGCCCCACGTATAAAGGTTACGGATCCACACCAAGAGCCACAATAACGGTTCACATTTTGTTTTGCCTTCATCTCGAGATCCTCACTAACATCCAGCTGCAGCTGGCCTCTTAAATTTGGCAGAGTTTTGGACTTCAGTAAGCCGGTAAACTGAGCATATTCACTTGAGCGTTTCATGTAATCTTTTGCAATGAAACCACATCAGAGAGATATTCATCCCAAACGTCACACCTGCTGCTTGTGCTCAATTGTAAAAAAAAAATAAAAAATGATTGGAAACACAGATCACTTTTTATTTTAGAGAGCGAGTTGAAAAGAGAGGGCAGAATTGCATCTCCATTTATGAGAAACCTCCTGTGCAATGTGGTTTGAAAGCACTCTTAATTGCTCTCTATTTCCTGTCTACCACCACACTCTGCTCTCTTTTCCGGTGCCCTCGACTGCACGTATTTCATTCAATTCCAATTGGCTGGCCTGAGGGCGAACCTAGCTATGTCATGAAAGGAAAACATGATCGCTTTGCCACTTGTAAATCTCCTCTTGCCACAAGTGGCTTAGATGTTCCCTTAAGTCGAGAAGAAGCAGAAACACCATTCCGTTACCTCAAGGGCTTTGTCACACCTTAGTTTACACAGCTGGAAGTTCTGGGATTGCGCTTGATATTTGCGCACAAGGCATTGGCTATTTATATTTTCAAGGAAAAAAATACGATCACGATAACCAGTTTTCCGGATTATAAATTGCTCCGGAGCATAGGTCACACACCCATTAAATGCATAATAAAGAAGAAAAAAAACATATAAGTCGCACTGGAGTATTAGTCGCATTTTTTGGGACGACATGTATTTAATAAAAACCAAACACCAAGAACAGATATGTTATCTTGAAAGGCAATTTAAAATAAAAATAAAATAGAGAACAACTGGCTGAATAAGTGTAGGATATGCTAACGTTACATGACGCATAAACAACAAGCTGAGAATGTGCCTGGTATGTTCACGTAACATATTAAAGGTTATTCAGATAACTATAGCATAAAGAACATGCTAACAAGTTGACCAAACCATCAGTGTCACCCCAAATCACTAAATCCAATGAAGCCTTCATCCTTGGTGTTACTTTTAAACAACCCTGCCAACTCCAGAGGCGCTTCCTCTTCATCTTCGACTCACCAACGCAGGCCTACAGGGCCCTCTTGCGGTTTAATGTGGAAATAATGTGAAATTATATAATGTGTTAATAATTTCACACATAAATCGCTTCAGAGTATAAATCGCAGCAAACAATGAAAAAAAACCCGGCAATTTATAATCCGGAAAATACGGTACTTGCTACCAGTTTAGGAGCAATGCACGATTGTACACTAAAATTAAACATGTTAAATTAACAGATGATGATGACTCTCAGTGCCATAATATAGAAAGAACCCTTAAGTACCTCAGCAACTAAATCAAAACCCCATAAAAATGCGTTACAAGGATTACCATTTGCTACGTTATTTAGATGGTCACCTTAATAACTGCCAAAAGGCTCAGATAAGACCCCACCAATATTTGCAGGACCAGACAACAGCTGTTGTGGTTCCTCATCGGCTCCGTGTGGCTGTTAGGCTGGTTAATTACACACATTATCAGTCATTACAGCATTCTGCCATGGTGCCTGACATGGAGTTAGGCCTTAAAGGAAGGCAGGGGATAAGGGCGGTGGTGCGGGGGGTTCAATGAATGGAGTCACGCGTTCAGCAGCCTTGTTTCCACCAAGCAGTGATGTACAGTTTGATCAAGCTTGCATTTCCGTCGTCGGGTGTGCAGATGGAATGGCAGTAGCTCAAGGATAGGGAAGTCCGGTTCTTCGAGAGCCATATCCTGCCAGTTTTTAGATCCCTCCGTGCGCCAACACACCTTATTCAAGCGATCAGCTCATCAGCAAGTTCTGCAGAAGCCTGAAATGATCATGATCAATTGAATCTGATGTATTGGAGCAGGGAGGGATCGAAAAGGGGCAGGATATGGTTCTCAAGGAACTGGAGCTCCCGATCCCTGCGGTAGCTCCTTCAGCGACGCAAATGGTGCGACATTGTAGTATACCAGCAGCAGTGTGATGATTTGCCATTAAGCCAAGCCAAACGTTGCAACCAGCAGTCAGATATTTTGGGATCCTGTGCAACGAAAACAAACTCCAATGCAGACCGATTGAACCGTGCAGCTTGATGATAACGAGGCTAAGAGAAAACTTTAAAGTGAAGCTTTTTTTTCCCTTTTTCCCATTGTTGAAATTCCTGTTTTTTAATTTCTAATTTGCTCTGTCTTTTTTGTTTTCCCCTCTCCGATCTCTCACCTTTGTCTCTCCTGAGCTCAGCCGCTCTGTCATATGGGATCCCCGATGACAGCGCCTTCCCTCCCCTTTTTTCACTTCTCTTTCTTCTTGTATTCATCAGCCTCTTGCCTTACTTTTTCCACATCACAATCGATACTACCCTCCCCTCCTTTTACTAGCGTTTGTGTATATCTTCCGGGCTCGCCTGAGATGCAAATGACACAAGAAAATGATGAAAGTTGCATGTTGGCACCACCGTAATTAAATATTAAAGACTCTCATACCCCACATCCCTTTTTTTTAGTTGCAGGGATGCCTCTAGATATTGCTTTCGCGTTACTGCAATGAAAGCGAAAGGAATTTATGAGATGCTTAATTTAGACTGCCAAGGTTTCATAATATCTTTCTGCCTGTGTATTATATCATCAGAGGAAAAATAAACAAGGTTAAATGGGTTAAATGGAGTGAACTGACATAAGTGTTATTATTTTCTTGTTGATTTATTTTATTCATGACATTTTGTACAAGAAAGATCTATGCTTTTCCTCCAGTCATATTTACTAAAGTCATCTCCTGTGATGAATTTGTCAAATGAAAACACTTTTTTTAAGGTTGTGAGCCGTTTACATCACTGTTACATACGTTATTCTGATGCAAAGTGTGACCCACTTTCTTGAGTTGTATTGTTCCCGGGCCCAGTCCCGCAAACCCTGTTTTTCGCTGCACTAAATGAGGATGAAAAGGGAAAAAAAATCATTGTGTGCATGAGTCTGTTCATTTTCATGCGTCCCTTGCCTTTGCTCTTGCAAACACTGTGTATTTATGCGTCAGTGTGCTTTTGCGTCATTGTGGGGCTTGGTATTGCTTAAATTGTGCCCTTATAAGTGTGTGTCATGACGGCGTCCCAACATGGGGTATCAGTCTTTCTACTGTGCTCATCCAGGCACAGCTAAAAAAAAGGGGGCGGAAGGGAGTAGAAGGAGGAAGAAGAAGGGCTTGTTGCTTTTAATTGAATTGTAAATGCGAATGGAGGGGCAATGGGGCTGCTCTGAGCTGGGACAGACAACAGATGGAAGGCAGGGCCTGCCCTGCAGATTGAGAGGGGTTAGAGGGAAGATGGGTGGGTGGAGGGCTGATGGATGGATGGGTAGGGGGAAGGGAGCAGCAAAAGGGCCGAGTGCATGAAAATGACATGGATCCCTGGCCTCTGTGGGGTCTAAAAGCCCTTTTTTAAATAGTCGTTTCAGACTGGCCCAGATACTATCTGATAAGCCCTGTTCACACGGGCAGATTTGTTTCGGCGCTGCTCCGGAGTATTTTGTTGCGATATAAATTTGCACCGGAACAAATTTTGTGGAGCTTTCACACGTACAAAGCCGCTGAGCGCAACAGCATCGGCACAGCTCCACTTGCTTTCACACGGGCAGTTCCTGTTGCGGAACAAAACGACAGGAATGCGGAAGTAAAACATGCGCATGCGTAAAGAAAGAAGAAGGCGGGGAAAAGGAAGTACCATTTCCCCTCCTTCTTTGTGACAAAATGGCTTCTTCTCTGGAGAAATCAACGATGTGGTCGATAATCAGACGCCGCAGGAGAGAGAGAAAAGACCCGCCATGTTTTGAAGCGCAAAATACCCAGGATGCATGTTGGCAAGTACCCGGATGGACTCCTCTGACGCATAGCGAGGCCACTCCCCCGCAAGCGAGCATTTGCTCTGGAGCAAATTTAACCCAGTTGCGTTCATACGTGCACATTTGCTTCCGTACTGCTTCGAAGCGAGCATTTGTTCCGAACAAATTTTTAAACCACCTCCTGAGGTGGTTTAAATTTGATCCGAACAAGCTGTTTTCGGGCACTAAGCCGGAACAAAGTTGCACGTATGAACGCTCGAGGGGAGCAGTTGCGCAGTAAGTCCGAAATAAATCTGCCCGTGTGAACGGCCCTATAGACACTGAGAGCAGAGCACCAATGTGGTATTTATTTTACATTACCATATTTGATTTGATCTCTCTGTCTCTCTCTCTCTCTCTCTCTCTCTCTCTCTCTCTCTCTCTCTCTCTCTCTCTCTCTCTCTCTCTCTATATATATATATATATATATATATATATATATATATATATATATATATATATATATATATATATATATATATATATATATATATATATATATATATATACTCTAATTGCCCCACGGGGATAAATAAAGTTTTCTGAATCTGAATCAGAAGCTGTGATGGACTGTTCCTTGCAAATTTTGCCATTTTATTGTAGCTTAGCTATTTTCCAAGTAATTTGCTGTACCATGTGTTTATGTATGTACATAAAAGCACGCACACAGACGCACGCACGCTCACACACAGCATTGCATCTTTGTAAAATCGGTCCAAACACATTGAAAATTACATTCTCAGACTTTGTTAGCTGTACATCTCCTGGGGACCGACCCCTCACCTCCACCCACCCGTCCCCAAAAAAGCCAAATGACGCCCTCAACTTTGTACATGCACATAGGGTATACCAGTTTCAGAGCTCAGTGGCCGTGCACTTTCTTCTGTGCGCACCTGAATGTTTTTATTTTATTTATTTTTTTAACAGTAAATACACCATTTAGTGAAATGTCTGTTTGTTACTGCATTTCACATTCTATTTCCAATCGGGATAACTACTGTACTGTTTTACTGGATGAATATTTCTGAACTTAGATTTTACAGTCATGGAAATCTTTCACTGCCTTCCTGTTGTACATCATGGCTGTCAGAATGAGAAAGTTTTGTTCTATTTTTTCCCCAAATGTGTATGCCAGCAAACATTTTGGGATAAGATTCACACAAGCAGTCAGGCACGTGGCCAGCTCCTTTCCTTGCGTGCATATTATAACGCTTTAAAGGTTTGTGTGAACAGGGATTATTTAGACAGCATTAACATCCAAAACAGAGCACACTTTTGCTTTTTACTATATTTAGGCATGATATAGACATGCTGGTAGATTGAGGACTAAGAATGTAACACATAATGTCTGTTTAAAGTCACACGTGATTTGACGCTTCTACTCTTTACAACTTTCATTCTATTTTCATCGTTATTGCGATTCCATCTATTCCAGACTTCAGTTGGATAATAAACAAAAAACATATGTCTTGTTGTGTTGCGTAAAGTGAGATTTGTTCAGTCTAAAACAGAAACATCTATTGATACATGAATTTGGGCCCCTCAGCTCTCACGGAAAATTGCCCCAGTCTGCCCTCCTCAGGTGAAAAAGGCTTCCGAGCTGCACCCATCACACTAGGTCAGAAGCACACACAATCAAACACTCACAACGCAGCACTAGGTCAATACGGGCTTTACCCCTCAACTAGATTAAGGGTATTTGGGTTGTTTGTGCATTTGTGATGATAATAACTCCACATGGGGTTGCTAGTATTTCACCGAACTGATCATCAGCCAGTTCTTATCTCAATATTGATTTAGCCTACTTAGTTTAGACATTCCAAGAAAGACAGAAAACCAAAGTATGAGAACCTATAAAAAAAGGTATGTTGTGAAACTGCTTAAGACAAAGACAAAGTCACTTTTATTTGTGTGTGTGTGTGGGGGGTGATTTCTGAAAGTGAAACAAAACTTCGAACCATCATTATGCATTCAAGACTGCAACTCAGTGAGCATCTTATGGGTTAAAGTGTTAAGGGCTTTTTTTTTTGGTAATGTACCACAGAAGTGTGGAAGAAGTGGAAGTGTCATATATGCAGATACAGTGAAGCCTTGTTTATTGTGGGTGATGAAAATTGAAGCTATAGAGAGAGCATATGAAAATGTTTTAATAGTTGTAACCCTGTCAAGGGCTTTTAATGCATTTCAACTGAATAAAACACAATTTGTAAACACAATGGGAAAGTATTTGAACCCCCCCACCTCCCCACCCCCCAAAAATTGGAAGCATAAAATGTATTGCTATTAAATACTATATGTCTGCACATGAAGATGAATACTAGAAACCACTTGCATGTGCCTTGAACAGGCAAAGCCTGGTGGGTTGACATGCTGCTGATGTGTGCCTCCATCTCTTCTCGTTCTCACTTGTGAAGTTCTCAAAATAATACACAAAAGTGTGCCTGCTTGCTTGGCTTGGTGATAGGGTTTTGAAAAATCGAAGAGAATGTTGAGGAGACTATAAAAATGGAAATAATTGGGCTGACGACTGTAAGATTTTATGCGGAAGCGCCGCAGTCAAGCGTTGGCATATACAGGTAGGCAATCATTGCAGCTCATTTGGAGACCTCCTCTGCCTCTTCCTCTTGCACTCAATTACGCTGCATCTACAGTACACCCAGTAGACATCAGTGCTGCTCGGCACCCATCCATCCATTTTATAATCCACATATCCTCATGAGGGAGCTTATGCGACTGTCTTGGGACGTTAGGCAGGGTACACCCAAAACATGCCGGCAACCAATTGCACAGCACACATAGTGTACTGTAGACGAACAACTATTCACACTCACAACCACACCTCGGGCAATTTAGAGTGTCCATTCATGCTTTTGGAATGTAGGAGTAAACTGGAGTACTAGGACCAAACCCACATAGGCACGGGGAGAACAGGATTGCGGGTGCGAGAAAAATGAAAACACAATGTAGTGGGTGTCGAAATGGAATATCAATTACATGCACAAATGAATTTTAATAAATACACTTTCACATCAGTTATTAATTTCAGAAACACCTATGAAATTACATTAAGGTGACAGGATCACTGCCAATACGTTTGTGTTCCATCTCACCGGCATTGACATTTCAATTAATTTTACTTTGAGTTTAAATAAAATTGAACACACAGTGGTAAACTTAACCTTTGTGTGATAGTTAAAAGTGATACAAAATACATACATTTGCAGCAGAGTTAAAGTTTACATGATGATGGCAGTTTTAAGATGTATCCTATTATTCCACTTTTTTTATTCCAATTTGGAAACCAACCAGCATCACAGGAAAGGTTTTTGGAATTCAGAGGTTGCACTGCAGCACGAGTATACCCTTACACAGTAATTACGGTCAGGTGCAGGGCTCATTAGTTGAGGACAAAATGTGTTCATCCTGATAAGCATTATTCAGGTAGTTATAACTGTAATTCATTTTTTTCTTGGAAACATTATGCAGGTATATCACAATATGATGCCCGTGATGGATACTCCTCATAACCGCCTCTGCAGGCATGATGTCACTGATCTGCATTAGTTAATCTCATTCCTACCAGACAGCATTTTCACAGCCTTGGGGCTCAACTTCACTGCTACATCCATCTGAAGTCAACGCATGCACTGTTGCTCTCCAATAACTCCGCTCAATTGCCAATCGTTCCTTCCCCAACCCCTTACCTTTCAGAGCGCCACCATCCAATGCTGCATTTTTAACCTGCTATTAATCCGCAGTCTGCCAAATAATTAACCCAAGTGAGTTATTTATTCTCCTGTTGATATTTTTCCATCCTGTGTGAGGCTTAAGGGAGGACAAATCCACTGGTGGGTACTGTTGCTGCTGAAGGAGACAATTGTGTGAGTGTGAAGTACACCAGTACACCAGCCAGGTTATCCATAGAAAATGCATAAGGCTACCTTTGCATTACAATGACCAAGTAAAAAAATAGCTGCTACACTTTCATGCTTGAAGGAGCGAAATAGCACAGTTTTTAATCGTGTTTTTGCGCAGTTACTCCAGACGAGGGTTTGAACCTTTACTGCTGCGCAATGTCACAACTGACATGAATAACACAGATGACCAAAATGTAGTTGGTCGGCGCGGTAAGCTAGCAACGGTACCTCAGCCATTTGGAATTATTTTACTAAAAATAAGATTAGTTGCATGGTCACTTTCTAAATCTTCCAAGTCTATCCTTGAGTGTACTAAAACCCAAGTGCTAGGAACATTCATGTATTAAGGGAAAAAAGCATCACTAATGCCAGCTGATGAACTGCCTAAATCCTCATGTCAGTTATCAGTGACTTCACTAAACATCCCGCTGAAGGTGTGAAACACAATATATTGTATTTGGTGCTCAGACTACAACCGGGGCTCTGTCTATCAACTTTTTATTGTGAAAAAAAAAACAGTTACTGTCGCAAAACACTCGTGTTTCAATCAAACATTTTATTCCGCAGACACGCAGTCGTCCCACTCTGAGACTTGCCCATCCAATCTCAAATCACACTCTGACATCTTCATTCTCTCGCAGACTGTCAGAGCTAAAAACAAACAAACAACTCCTGCAACAATCCATGATTGCAAAGCTTTCCTTCCTCCTGTAATTTCTTGAAATTATATTCTATATTGTAGCAGATAACAACCCCGCAGCCGTGTTAGATGAATTGGTTAGCTTTCCGAGGCCACGGGTGTATCTGAATGTGATAGGATGAGCAAGTGCCTGAGTATGATTGGATGAATTAATCGGGCGATGATGCCAAAATAACTGATGATGACAAGGAAAGTGAGTGAGTGAGTGAGTGGAAAAAATATCAATGACATCATCAGTTAATTGGCATTGACTTGACCGTGATCACCTTAACATCGACTTAAAAAAAATCAGATACAAATATTTTGTTCAACTCTTACTACATTCGTGGATTGCAAAGTGGTGATCATCAATAATGATTAGTCAAAGACACATATCTCAGTATGCATACCGCTTTCGCAGCAACCGTATTGTGCATAGGCACACCTATATCGACGGGGTCAAGTACTGGATACGGTACTCGAGGACTGTAAAGATAGCATAAAAACTTGCGAGTTACACATATACACCACTTACTATTTCCACTGATTGCAAAAGAGAATGCACGAGGGAGGGAAATTGGTTGCCTGACTTTACTTACTGTAGTAGTTCGCTCGT
Source organism: Hippocampus mohnikei (assembly GCA_026261675.1). NCBI lineage: Eukaryota > Metazoa > Chordata > Actinopteri > Syngnathiformes > Syngnathidae > Hippocampus > Hippocampus mohnikei. The sequence goes on from JAKGUB010000521.1 coordinate 10,991,845, forward strand.
TCCAGTGTTTGAGTGCATGCACCCCAAAGATGTGCACGAACATATGCATTGCCAATCTTGCGCTCTCTCACTTGTAAACAGTGCTGCCAAAGCCTGCTCCTCGCTGGGTGTGATTATATCCCAGAGAGAGGTAATGTGCTGCCTGGGGTGGAAAGAGGTAGCTGGAGGAGACGTGAGTGCTTTGGCCTTGAATTTCACCCAGGACTGCCTCCCAATTTCCTCATGGCCATTTCTCACTCTTACCGGAGAGCAGGAGCTGTGGGATAACTAGAAGTGCCGGGCTACAGCGCAGTGAGCTGAGTGTTCATAGTCCACCTTGTTTTACTGAAATGCTCTCATAAGTCCCATTCTGTGGCAGTAAGATGAAAATACTTGTTTCCGCAGGAGTCTTTTTAGATACCGTACATTTGTGTGAACCTTCTCTTTAGGGACTTAGGGATGGTCATTGTTTTCTTGATAACAACAGTCACATAGCCTTAACCAAAACACGATGTGGAAATTTCCACAAATGGTGATGCCTGTTATTTGTGTAATTTTTGTAATCATACCTTACCAATGATACCTGTGTATTACAAGTTATGACTAACGAAACTACAGTTGAAATGAAAAACAACCATTTATTGAGAAATGCAGTGAAATATCAAGAACTGAGGCAGACTGGCCCGAACAACTGAGCGTGAAAATGGTCACAAGAAAGAACACGGTGTGATCATGTGAGAGACTACTTGAATGCTATCATCTGTGTTATGGATGCAATTTCCACAAAACATGAAACTCTTTGACAGCAGGTGTTAATAGTCCACCTTTAATCCTTCTGAGCTGGGCTTCAGTGCTGCTGTTTTGGTTATCCACAGAGTTCATATGAGCCCAGCAGTTAAAATTTGTGAACAGTTGCATCAATGCACTGAGATAATCACATGCAGTCACCACCTATTTTGTCTTTCCATATGGTAACAGGCAGGCGTCTACTTGAGTCTTTCACTTCTCTTACTGTAAGTGTGTGAGGGACAAGTAGCATCAGAGAAAGTATGATAATTCCATCAGCAAATTTGGTATCCAATCAAAGCAAGACACAACAATTATCGCTAAAAAAGTGAGGCTGGTCTGATGAAGTTATCAATCGCCACTCATCTAATGTTATCCATTCGCCAGAAATGCTTTAATCAAGGGTTGATTCATTCATATCTATGTATGTCAACTGACGCGTCACAAAGAATAACAGGCCAGGCACTTAACAACATGGCGGGTTCTCAGGTGATGGCTTGTCTCCCATTCGCAAACCGTAAAATTTACATGCAACATTTGTTTTAGGTATTATTGTTACCCAAATATAGACAGGCTTGTGATTTTTAAACCAAAAGGCCACTCTTCTTAAAGAACGAATCCCAAGCAAAGAATATGATGCCTACTGGCGGAAAGAAAGCAATTGCTTCAGAGTCAACTTCTTGAAAGTGAATGAGGCCTTCATGTGCTATCAAATGACAAGATGAAAAACACCCTTGCGTGATGTGGGTTTTATACCCAGCCAAGTCCAGACAGGGGAAAGGAAAAATAGCCATCAGCGATTGGGCAGCTGTTGGAGCTTGTCAACCTTGGGTGTCAGCCTCCGCGTAATTATTTTCCGCACATGCCATGATAGGCAGATATAGATTTGCGGCTTGTTTTTGTATTCATCAAGCCTCGCATGCAAGTATTAGGACGTGTGCATTCACATCTTACATGCATGTTTACCTGCTTCCACCAGGCTGGCTGTCTGATATGACTGATGAGACGTTAGCCAACTGCCTTGAGATAAGAGTCGGTCCAGATCTGATTTGGTTTGGAAAGAGCTTGTCATTGATTAATTGGGGTTTTAAAAACAGGAAATGACTTCTTCTCTCTATCCTTGTAGTTTTTCTGCACCGTCATTCTCCTTCCTTATTTGCTGCCAACTCCCATCACACCCTCTTGACTGTACTGGGACATCTGAGCTTTAGATGCTGACTATCTTCATGCCTGTCACACACCATGTCGTCATGGCTGTATCTTATCAGGTGTCTGTACATGCGAGTCGAGCAGATGGGAGTAATATTAAACACAGTGCAATTAAACTGGAAAAGGGGAGGGTCATGCCGGGTGACACCTTCAGATAAAAAAAAGGGCCTGCGAGCGAGCCACGCCGCCAAGCGCTCTCCCGCTTCCTCAGCCTGCCCTCGCTTCTTGTCTCCACCCCTGGTTCACTCCTCTGTCGCCTTCAACACAGGATTGACATTCAGTCGAGGACACCCCTAGCTGGCGGTTAAAAGAAGTGGAATTAATGTGCGAGTTGAGGAGAGAGTGGAGCAAAGGAAGGTGGGGGGGGGCACTGAGTTGGTGAGGCGGGGTTGCTTAGTGCACAGTTTTTGATGGAGTGCAGGCATGGCTGACTCACCCTCACTATTCCTCCACCTCCTGCACTCCACTCATTCGGTTTCTCCATCTATCTCTCGATCAAGCCGCAACCCACCGCTGCTTGTCGTGGTCGCACCCCCTTCCTCCCCCACTCACCCTTCTTTCCCTCCCATCCTCTCTTGGCCTTATTGTTTTACATCTCTTCATTCAATCTTTTATAGCTGCTTCGTCCTCGTGGAGACCCATCCCGCCGCCCGAATATCGCTTCCTCCTCAAGTTATCACAGCTATTTATTACTGCCATGGGTTCACGTCACATTTCTATGCCTTTGGGAAGATGGTTTTCACATGAAGCGTCATATAACAAAGCTCACATAAACACGTGCATTCAGTCGGTGAGGAGGCCTCAGATCTCTATATTACATCGCTGATTTACAAGGCACTAAAATGCTACATAGCATTTTAATGACTCACACTTTAACAGCTTCCATGGATATTCCTTTACAAAAATCACCAAAGACTGTTTTTCTTTGGGGGGTTTTCATGCCGTTGTTGGGTAGCCGTCGCAAGTATCTCGGTGCCTGTTACTGCTGGATCAGTGATTGGTTTTAAAGTGACGGATGCGACGCCACCTCACACATCCGACATAAGTGTGTGGGTAAATCACGTTCCAGTTAGTCATACGCCTCTGATGACATCATGTGAATTCCGAGAGATACGATAAATTAAAAGCGAACTGGCGATGATGAGATTATGCTGTGTGAAGTCAGCAAGTGAGAGCGCGTGAAAGAGCCTTCTGTCTACCAGGAGCTGCCATGAAGCAGTTTTTAAATGCCAATGAAGTTTTAACATCATAGCATGAAATATTTGACTCTCCACTTCACTAAAAACCTCCTTAAAAATATTAACAGAGCACTACCTGTTTCATCGCCTACCTTTTTTTTAAAAGCAATTTTAAATGGTGTATTAGCGCTTTACCCACATGGAGCAAGCAGCTGTGGGGCCCAGAGGGTCTGTGTATTCTACAGAAGAGGACCAGTCAATTAACAAGTCTGGCCTGATGATACAATAGCATCTTTCAAATGTCTAATGCATTTCTTTAGCTGCCGTGGCAAGGAACGCAAAAATGTGAAGTAAAATAGAACGTGCCATGCACCCTCAAAGTTGCACAATATAGAAAGCAACCAGAATATTCAGGAAACATCACATTATCCCACTCTGTCATCATGCGTGACATCAAAATACATAACAGAATGTGGTTGACATTTAAGGTTCCAATGTAGTTTTTCATGCATAAAGGTGCAACCATGACATTACAATAAAAAATGTTTCACTTGCATTGCCCAGTCAACCGTTTTTTTATTTTCTTTCCAGTCATTTAGTTCTCGTTTACTCAATAGAATCAGAAGCGTCAATGCTCTAAAAGTGAACCACACAAACAACACCATCTGGAACAGGATCACTTTTCCCTTTTTTCATGGAGAATTTGCTTTACCGAGTTACAAGTACTGCAAATGGGTTGTTGGATTTACTGGATTTTGAGTTTGTAGAGAAAAGGAACGCTGTTAGTGGGACCTCAGGCATTTCTGCGCTCATTATGAATCGATCCTCCTGTCTCTTGTGTCAGGTTCTCTGCAGGCCTGATTGAAGTGTTTTCACCCCAGTTTCATGAGTCTGTAGAGAAAAAAATATCTCTGCCTCCTATTGATTTCAGAGTGTCAAAACCTGAACCTTAAGAGGAGCACAACACACTCCAAAATGCCTCAAGATGGTCTTAATAGCTACAGGGAAAAATGCTTTGGGGAAAGTTTTTACCCAGTTTGCTCTCAATGTAATGCGCACCCGTTTCTTTTCCGGATTTTTTTATTCCCCCCCACCCCGAAAAAGAAATGCTAGGTGAAGCATATCACCCTGCCATAATGAGTAAGAAACTGTCAGTTAGGAAAGAATCCCGTCTGGTTCGCTAAGGATTAGGCTGGTTGGGGAATGCTGTGAATTAATCCCAGGCGTCAGACATCACACCAAAGCCTTGCGCTGGATTAGTATTTGCTTTTGTTTCATTCATTGTGAATTAACCGACGTAATCCACCTGGTGTCAGACACAATAATATCACGCTAACTGACTCAGACACGGGATCAGATTTATAGAGCCGATAAATCTCAATGGGCATCAATCAGTGCGTTTACGTGCATAGTTTAGTCAAACTGCTGCTAGAACTCCACTAAAAGATTTGTTTTACCGCATGTGCGGGAGGAGGAGATGAATTGCCGGCTGATCTATGCCTGCCCTTCCTCAACTCCGTTGGTGATGCCAAGTCGCCTTTGAAGCCTCTTAGGCTTCGTTTTCATCAAAACAACTGAGTAAAAAAAAGCAATCCTGATTTTAAATGATTCCGATCTGGAAAAGATTGGAAAATGCTTCCAATTCTTTCTCCCCATGTTGGTCATTGTTGTCTCATTTTCCTCTGAATGAGTGTAACTGGCAAAGTACATTCCTCGTGTGATTTTGCCTACTTGGCCAATAAATCCGATTCTGACTCTGTATACTGGATTTTAATCTTACTTGTATTCCCACACTGCGTGCAGATTTTTGACTTGTGGCCAGATGCAGTATAAGTCTTGTTCTGGCTTGCAGTAACAGATTGCTTAACGGCTTTTACACGGCAGCGGCTAGGCGACGTCATCATTTCTCCAGCCGAAGGTGCGCGAGAAGCGAGTCGAGTAGACGAGGCAGGCGTGTTGGAAACACCTGCTCGGTTTCTTGGCTCCATTCTCTTACATCTCTTCTCTCCCCCGTTGTCCCACCCCCATGCCTATCTTGAGGCTGTCACCCGTCTTCTCTCATCTGCATCTATTTTGTCACCCCCTTCTGCGTCTATGCCTTCCCCTCCATTGGTTTCATTTCATTAATTCCTCTTCCCGTGTATCCGTGCTTTGCCCTCTCATGGGGTTGACAACTATTGTGTTGAATCGAACAATGTGACACCGACTTTGTGATGGTTTGGGATATGCATACTAATCGATTGATCGATTGGTAAAAACATTGTCACTTGTGTGGAGTTTTGATTACAACTGAGGCAAAATGCAGCGCACTACTTGGCACCCAGCAGATGCACTGTTGATTCAGTCTCATCTAGTTCACAGACTGAAGAACAACATGACATGACAGGTGTGGTGATTCCTCACAATCACAAAACTGCATTTTGCAGAGAAAAATAATGGCATTGAAACAGGATATCAAATCATCTTATTAAAACAAAACAAATGAAAAATATAAATTGATTGCTTGTTAATTTTCATCATAGACCATTGGAAAAGTTATGTTTCAACTTCAATTAAGTTAGTATTTCAGCAACATTTTGCACTCGCAATGAAGAGTTGGAGCCGGTCGTCACATGCGCATCCCACAGATTTTTAATGAGGTTTTAAGATTTGGACTTCAATACATGTGTGAAAATTATGTCTCATGCGCCTGGAACCACACTTTTACTATTTGAGAGAGATGAATCCTGAATAATTGTCATCCCAGAATATGCTCTCACCCTCTGGGAAAAGACAATGTTCAGAATACTGAGGTAGCCATCATATTTGGACACATACGTAAAGTTGCTGACCCAAGACCTGACCAAATGAAACAAGGCCAGATCATGACACTGACCTCACAGACTTGTATGGTAACGGACAGGGCATAATGGTAAGGTCAATTCATCTGCCTCACCTCTTAGCCTGAAGCAGTCATCACATCTGGAACAGGGTCAATCAGGACTCATCAGACCACATCATCGTTTCCTATTGCTCCAGAGCGCAATCTTTATGGGCCCGATTCCTTTTTCTACAAATCTTCTTTTTTTTTCCAGGGCATGCTGCTGAAAGTGCCATCGAGTTATATTTTAAATATGCATTTCACATTTACAATTTTACACATGCAATAATTAGTAAACACATGTCTAACAGTGTTGAAAATGGTCTTTTTCATAGTCTTTCAAAGTGTGTTGTGACCCTAAGTCTTGGATACGATGTCCTTAAGAATACGGAAAACCAGCAATCCACATGATATTTGCAATACTTAACATTTAGTCGACCACCTGCCATAGAAACAAGAAGAGACCATGGAGCATCATGAAGTGCTTTAAACCGACAATGTGTGGTAAAGTTTGTTGATAATTCACTGTTCTTTATTATAAAAACACTTTTAATTTCAACAATATGTAAATAATTTTAAATAATAATTATTTTATATTTTAAATATTCATCAAAATGTGGTGTTGACCAGTGTAATCATTGCAGAAATATAACAACCAATATTGGGAATTATCATTCAATCAATGTTATTTCAAGGACACCAGGAAACCAAATCAGTTCATATTCTGACTTATCGGGTCTAAGCTTGTGGATGCAGTCACAATTTTGACTCCGGCCACTCGACACTCAGAACTCACTCACAGTGCAATCACTCAAACAGCAAGCTCGTACTCCAGATCAGAATGACGGACACTTATTACAGGTCTCAACGTCATCATGTTTAGACAACCGCAATATGTTGGGTTAGGCAATATCCAATACTGTGTGTGTATGCAATATGGTCACGCATCCTTGTAGACGGGAAGTAGATGCATCAGTCACAAAGGGCACGTGAAGGATGATTGGCTGTCTTCTCATGTGTTCCAAATGGAGAGACTGTCATAGATTCTTCGATTGATTACACATCTGCACATAGTGCTCATAATCACGCACAAAGTCGAGGCAGGCTGTGTGTCTTGACCAGAACACTCAACCACTTATCGTTTATTATAAAGGGCACACTAAAAAGTCAATATCGAAAGACATGCCTCATGAAGCCTGAGGAATCATTGGTATGACGATGATGAAAAATTGAACGATATTGACAACATGTCATGATGCATTTTGCTTTTCTCCAGTAGAGGTGGGCGTTTGATGATCTTTCTTTGGTATAGAGCAACACAATCATCAATTGAAGAATAATTTAAATGGAATGGAAGAATTTCCCTGAATGTTCTGAACTTCTGAATCCATTTTAATAATGTATTGAACAGACTAATGCTGCCCGGAGGACTGACCGGTGCATGCATATAGCTCAGCTTCCTCTCGTCGTCATCTTTAGACAGAAAAGTACTTGGCTTTCATGATGAGAAAATGAGGCTTCAAGATGCTTCATGAACCAGTTGTATGTTTTTGACTACTCTAAATGGCACTCGCTGTTAAACATAGAACTGAAAGCACACTGTCTTGTCATTTCTTTAACCCCTTCCTTGAAACCAATAGTGCGAACCAGAGGAGTTAAAAAACACAACAACTGGTGCATGATGTATCTGGAAGCCTCATTTTCTCATCACGAAGCACGCCCCTAATCACAGGGGTTAAACTCAAGGACAAATTCTTCACAGGAAGGCCGAACTCTAAGGAACATGTTACCCACTAGTCCACAGTGCTATGATTATAAATAAATGCCCAGCAATTTTTAGCACTCAATAATTATTACAGCGATTCATAATCTTCATGTCAGATTGTTGTTTTCATGGCATTTTAGGCAGACCACATTCCCTTATTTTAAAGTAGAAAATCTGCTCTCTTGTTTGCGCTTGGATCCATCAGGTCATACTAAGGACATCTTCTCCGACGCCCCAGATGATTTGATATCTGCGACTTTCATCAAGGTAAAAGATCAAATGGAAATTAAATGTGCGCAAAATCAAATTCGCAGATCCTCAGATCATAAGGAGACGATCACAAAAGAGTCGTGTGAAAAATAAAAGCCGACCGTGGCGCAAATGAGTGGAGGCTCTTTGAAATGCAGAGTGGTCACTAAGTCAGGCGGTGAGTGTTTCCTCTCCATGCTCAAAAGTGCACCGGGGGCGATATAGTGTCAGACCCCACATTGTTTTCTGACCCTGCCTCTGCGTTCTGTGGAGGCAGGTTGCCAGAAGCTTTCAGGGTTGGTAAAACAAAATGTCTCAGCGGGTCTTGTTTTATTTCCCTCAAGTAGCATTTAGCGCCTTCCCACCACATTCGCACAGACAACCCTCACCATTACCATACGATTCAAATGGAACATCGCCTTTCATTGTAAAAGGGCACCTAGAAACATGTAATTATTTTCTCTCTGAGATCAAAGCCCAAGCAGCAGCAATTACGTTCTGTAGAGTCAGGGCTCATCTTTGAAGATGCTCTCCGGCTCCCTCTATAGCGGTTTGGTTGCTGTGTAAACAGGGCACGGGGAGACTCCGCCTTGCTAACCTCGCCACAGCCGGAGCACACTCACCAAGTGGCTGGTGTGCTTCTGTTTACAGACACATGCTCTGAGCATGTTGTGCTCCAACCCTGACCTGTGCAGGGGTTCCTGTTCCTCACTTTCTCTGGAGCCCACACCCCAATTTCCATTCTTCTCTCCTTGAAGCCTGGCTGTAAAATACTTTTTTTTTGGGGGCGTGATCTGTTTTGGCTATGTAGGGTCAGAAGAATGCAAGATGAGATGGTTGCCTTGTTTAGACAGATAGCATGGTATAGGAGAGAGGGGCTCTAAAAGGTGTCTACTCTGCAGCCTGTAGGACTCCTTTTTAATTTGTCAGTCCAAACATCATCCTTCATCCCTTTCTTTTTTTTTGCCCAGCCGTGTATTTACAGTACATGATGACTGAATTACAGCGAATCAAAACCCATCGTCTCGTGTTCTTTGTGTTAGTTTTAGGTGGAGCACAAACACTTTTTGCAACTGAAATAGAACACCATGTAGTGTATCAATGCCAAGTCTCCCTAACATCTTCCAGCTGCAGGAGATATAGTGGAGCAATAATAAGACTGGGTACCAACCTCTGTGTTGCTCTGGATTTAGATGTTTTACCGTGGGAGTGTGGGATAAAACAGTAATTATTTTAGAACCTTACTTGGCGAAACACCTTTTAGTGCAAGGTAATGGAAAAAAATAGCCCCTTTGTGAGATTGAAATGCTTTTGTGTTAAGTAAACTCCTTGAAACAAAGTTTGGGTAGACACACTCAAGTGACACATGCTTTTACTTGTTTTTTTTTGTGTGTGTGTGTTTTGTTTTTTTACGTGCAAGGACAGTACATCATGTACAATAATAAAGCGTCAGTCAGTGGTCTTTCATCGTTTCCTGTCTGTAGCTCACATCCTGACTCACGAGGACATGTTGTAGAAATATGAGTTTACAATCTTCCTCCTATAGTGATGCACTTGAGCAATGCAATGGCCCCCGCCCCGAGACACAGCTCAGGGGGCGAGTCACTGTCTGACCCCTGCACCCAGACATCTCTCATTGCGTGCCTGCATGTGTGTGGTCTGCTAATCTGTGTAACGTGCAACAAAAATAAACATAAATGGAATTATCTATTGATAGATCCTAATAAGTCAAATAAATAAAATGAATTAAGAAAATAAATGCACAATTGAAGGATACCCAGTGGTTGTCCTAACCAGATGTTGGTAGAGTAGCCCCAAAAAAGTCCTTAAGTAAGTGTACTGCTACTTTTGGATTATTAGACTGAAACTCGTTTTCCTAAAGTCAAAATAAAAAAAAAAGTCTGCTTTGTGTTTCAGATGTAACACGTTAGCTCCCACTTCTGATCCCAACCCACCCATGGTGTTGGCGAGGTATGACTGAACACCACACATCCTCATTACTTAAAAGAAATATGTGTCAGATCAGGAAAGGTGTATGAGATACGTGTGAGCAAAGAAAAAGCCGTGTCACAGGAGCAGCAAAATGCTAACCATTAGCAATTTTACGTCAGGCTGAGCACAAGGGTCAGCGCGGTCAGACGGACCAGCCAAAAGCATGGTCATCAAGGCTGAAGACCAGAGAGGAAGGAGGAGGAAAAACAGAGAGCAATTAAGGGAAAATGAAGGTGGTAAAGATTGTGGCGATCTAATTTCAGGACAGTCCCGCAGAAATGTGCTGAGCTGGCACAAGCACTTTGCATGTGGCGCGTGCACTCAGCTGTGAAGCCACACCTACTGTCAACAGCACGCTGTTGGTCATTATTGTGCGTGCAAGTGTGGGACTTTTTATGAGCCATCAGTGTGTACATTAAGGAAAAGTGTTTCTCCAGTGGGCTATCGCAGTGTTCAGCCTTAGGCAACCATGCACATAGTTTAAGCTTCATTTTGTCAACACTCCTTGTTTGGGTTATTTGGGTCATCGTGACATGACAGAGTAATTGCTTTGCAAGGTTCACCCCCCCGACCCAACCCCCCGTATTTGACTACGCGCCCCATTTGCTGTCTGAGCACTCCGGTCAAGCTGCTTATAAATCTTTCATTGACTTGATTAATTGTCTTAAAAGTGCTCCTCACCCAGGTAAATAAATAATGAGCAAAGTGATGATTTCTATTGTTGGCCAGTCAGCAAAACTGAATCTGAGAGGTTGACCGCGATATCTTAGTTGGAGAGAAAATACACACATGAGCGCGTTTTGTCAACATGTGTAGATATAATGAAAAAACAGTTTTTTTTAATGGTACAGCACAACCAGCAAGTAGAACACTGTCTGTTCTGTTGTACTGAAATCTGGAAAGTGTATTTCACCTACTATAAGTCGTTCCAGAGGTAAAGTCACAACAGTTTAAAAAAAATCCATCATGAAAAAGACTCAATCATTTTATGCTGTAAATAATTTCAGAGTTTAAAGGTCAACTGTGAAGTCATTTTAGAAACTCCCAAATGAAATATTAATGTATAATGTATAAATAAAGTGTAAAAAAAATCTATTTCTTAAATTCAACAAAGTCATCGTTTTCCTAAATTGAGATCCTGACCAGCGACAAACCCAGAAATGTGACATCCCTTTAAGACAACAATAGCGGGGCTCTCTATGGAAAGTGTACAAAGCCCGTCAGAAATTGATTCAGAAAGCGACGTTTTAAACTTATCTGAGGGGATCCAGTTGTTTGAGGTGTTGGAGGAAGAATTGCTTATTGGCAATATGTATATGGAACCATACATGCATGTGCCAGATGCTCAGGATGCAGAAAATGGTGACCCGACCGGCCGGACATGGAGTGGAGATGAGACTCATCGGGATTGGAAGAACAGTAAGCTATATAGGCTGCGGTTATTAGCCTAGCGTTATTGTTTGCAATTCAATTATGTGCCGTGCTGTAAATTGTGCAGGATGGGATTACCTACTTGGTCCATGTATTCCCGCTGAGAGTGCACCTTATAGTGGGTTAGTGTCCTACATTGTCATTGCTAAGGTAGTTCTGTCGTGTTCTCGGCCATGTGTGGTTGTTTATTGTACACTTTGGTGCTGTAAATCTTTGCTATGGCGGAAGGAAGCTACATGCTAAACTAACGATATGTTTCACATTAGTTGCCAAGACTACTTCTTCTGTTTCTTATTCTACTTTCTTCTTGCGATGGGCACTTGTTTTTGGGGCATTACAACCATGCACCAAAAATATTTGCCACCCGCTTAAAAACGTCAATACGATTAGGAAAAGGGGTTTGGGGTGACAAACCAAGCTTGAGTTGTAACCTATACAAGTTGCACCTGAGTATTAAGTCACAGGAAAAAACTATGAAAAAAGTGACTCAGTCTTCAAAATATAGTAATTAGCCTAAAATCTTTACCGACCATCCTAAGATCTCCCATGCTTTGAAGACATTAAAAAAACCAAACATCCATATTCTATTGTACTCAGAGAGGACCTTCATCTGGATTGTACCGTTGCTTATTTCAGGCAGTAGGAGGGGTACACTCTGGACCTAGACCACCACACATACGACCACACATACAGTCAGATCCGTGGATACTGGAACATTGACACATTTCTCATCTTTTAGGTTCCAAACATGACCACAATGGATTTGAAATTAAAGAAACAAGATGGGCTTTAGCTGCTGACTTTCATTTTTAATTTGAGGGTATATACATCCAAATCCAGTGACTGGTGAAAGGTTTACAGCAGGTTATATATTTGCCTCCCACTTTTTAAGCAACCAAAAGTAACAGGACCAGTCAGCAATCATAAATCACACTTTCACTTTTTAATACTTTTCTTTGTGGTCAAAACAACCTGACGTCTGCAATGTATAAACATCATCAGACGCCGGATTTTATTCTTACTGATGCTCTTCCAGGATTCAACTGCAACTGTCTTCAGTTCCTGCTTGTTTTGGGGATCTTTTAGAGCCCAAAAATGACAATTGTGTCGATGTCCCAATATTTATGAAACTTGACTGAACGGGTAGTTTAAAGCCTTCAGTGAACTTAACAGTATGTTTTGAAATCTGGGAGAAATTACCCAGAGAAAACCACAAATGCACAGACACAACATGCAAACTCCACACAGAAGGGCTGGCGTCCGGATTCGAACCCTGGACACTAGAACCTCAGAATTGTGTGCGTGCAGAAGCGCCGACCTCGATGTTACCATATTTGCATTATCATCTGTTTGGTCCATTTAATTTGTATCTGGGATTTGTTGCCTTGCTCGTGCTGAACAATCAGACTCAAGTTCCACTTCTTATAGTTTATATAGTTATTTATCTCTCTTAGCAATCAATAGTCTCCGATCTGTAGCGTCATTACACAAAAAAAAAGGACCAATTTTATATGCTCACTGACCTGAGCTCTGACAAACCAACTCCAGGCAACAAAACACCCTCCATATACAGTCTACTAGGTGGCTTTCTGAATGGATGGATTTCAGAAAGGCCCTTTGCTTTACTAAGCCAGCAAAGTGTCGAGCCACGTGTGTGTGTCTGCGTTTTACCTTTCCCTAGTGTGCCTCCACTTTAACGACATCGGAGTCGAAATAGTAGTCCTGCCAGCATACCAAAGAGGAAGGCCTCACCCTCTGTCTCGTACATTGTCTCCTTGGGTATTACAGCTCAATATGAGATGTTCTATTTGGCCTGGCTGGGTTTTTAATAAAACCTGACAAGGATTTATCACCTGTTCATGGCTCTATGCGTTAGCCCCACTGTCAGACAGAAGGAGGCAGTGGCGCTTGGAGGCTGTGCAATACGGCACTTCTGTTCTGTTCACCTCATATTAATATATTTGCAAGAATTTGAGTGACGTTGGCTGATGAAGTGAATGCATTAAAGGGGCAGAACGTCGCTTCTTTTTCCTCACCGAAACTGCACATTCAAATACCTTCTGATTTTGACATATTAGCTTTCATGTATGGATTGCATCACCTAGCCATGTACTGTATGAAATCTCTTATAGTTCATGATGGCCAGAAAGCACTAGTGGATGTTGAGCTGTGTGCTTGTAGATATGATCTCTTCTTATGTTAAGTGTTTTTTTTTTTTTATGGCGGCGCCGGCACCCGCAGCGGCTCCTCTTGTTGTCTTGTTGTCTGTTTAAGACGGAGGAAATTTCATCTGTGCACGTACAGCACATTTGACAATAAAATTGTACTTGACTTGACTTCTTTCTCACATATCGAGCCTGTCACTGTCAGTCAGGATCTGTCGAATATATTCATTCATTAATTACATAAGAGTGAAAGATATTCACAACAATCAATCAAAACTGACATTGTTACCTTTGATGTTTGATAGAGCTCTTGGATATCATTTAATGTGCAAGTGGTCATAATGTGGCTCGACAGTGTGGATCGTACTGAGGTTGCAGTGCAGGGAGGGCCACATGTACCAATTTTTGTTACTTCTGTGACTTACACTTGTCTTCTTTCCCACCACTGATATCCTTCTGTGGTGGATTCACACACACACACACACACACACACACACACACACACACACACACACACACACACACACACACACACACACACAAGTCTCTTGTGAAATCTTTGTGTGACTTGAGTCATATTTTTGCTTCATTTCTCGATTGTACAACCCTTAGGGTATTCAAATCCAGATTTCACCGATTATATATGACACTGTATCATCATGTGGACAGTGGCTGTCTCACACCAAAATGTTCTCTCTGAAGAGGTTTCATTATCCTCTTTTCATCTACCCCCCTCTACCGCTCATCATTGCACTCCCCATCCCACTCTCCACCGCTCCACCATTTCTCTGTGTGCCTCTTTCCAAGCATCCCCATTGAGGACTTCCTCTGGACCGTTGCTAGGTGATGTCCCCCTGATTAGCCAAGGAGCAAGGGGGGGAGAGAGGAAAGCGAGGGCATACACACATAAGCGTGTGCGTTTGTGTGTCTCTCTCTCTTTCACTGCAGTTATCACTAATTGACAGCTGCCGGCCCCCCGGGGCTGTATTCTAACCCTGTGCCCCCCCTTGGTGTAATCGGAGGGCAGGGTTCTGTCGCCCCCCGTAGGACAGCGAGAAGGCTTGGGGGGGGAAAAGTGGGGGCAACTCAGGCCTAATGTTGGGGCAGCACATTTCTGTTTGGATAAGCAAAAAGATGTGGTGAGAGACAGGAGGGCCAATGAGAGGAAAACGGGGTGAGAGGTGACAATTAAATGGGGAGTGAGAGGTAAGAGAAGGACACGAAGAGGGCAAAGACTCGGACACTGGGACTGGAATGGGAAGCGTAGAAGGAGAGGTAGAGGAAGGTGGACGACATGCTGTTTGAGGGAGGGAGGGCCAGAGGACCCCCACCCCCCCACCCGTAGCTTTTCCCCAGTGCCAGTCTGGCTGCTCAACACCATCTGGAAGTGTTCTCATACACTGGCCTCCCCTCTCCAACGAGGACAATCTGATTACTCAACCCCCTCAGTCGCAGGAAAACTCAAATTAAAATACGTTTATTGTGATCGTACTTTGGTCTCATACTTTGTATTGTTAATGCCACTTGTTAGCAACTGAAAGTCATGTTCACACACACGAATTGCTAATAATGTGCTGTGTCAAAATAATATGGGAAATAATGCGGGCAATTGTATGAGGACGACAGCATTATCCAGAGCATAACACGGACCAACGTCATGTCACTTTACGACACTGAAGCATAACACTTGTTGGCGTACATTATACGGCCATACTATGCTACAAAAAATTGGAAATATTTAAGAAAAAAAAGAGACTGGTATCATGGTCACTTGCAAAATATCGAAGTCTATCGTCAAATACATTAAAAATGCAATTGAGATCGAAACAGTAAAAATACGAAATGCTTCATTTTTTTGGAGCTTGTCAATGCTAAGGAACATAAGAAAGGGCCGGCTGGCTCGTTGAAGACCAAAACAAGTACTGTATTTTCACGACCATACAGCGCACCGTTGTACTTAAAATCGCCTGTATGCTAAAATGAAAAAACAAACTGATTTAATTTGTGTCACAAATTTATGTTCAATGATTGGTTCGGTTTTGATGTATAGGTGGTTTGGATTTTTTGGTACTTTACGACATCGTGTAACGTTTTTGATTTCAGGTTTTGAACACGTGGGACACTGCTTTGACTGCCGTCTGATGTTGCTGACTGTGGTCCAAAGAATGCTCAGGGAGTTTGTGTGAATGCTCACACGTGTAGAAAATTAGAGGGCACATTGGTGTAAGGCAGCGGTGCCCAAACGTTTCGGACCCAAGATCGACTTTTCGATCAACTAACCTCCTGCGATCGAACCGTCACTGTGCACGCGCACGCACATACACACGCACGCCATGATGAGCAACAAACAGCCTGTCACGGAGGCATGCGACGCACTTTTGCAGCCTGTTCACTATTGTAGTTCACACGTACCGTTTCAATGTGCTTCCCTGGGCCCTCGAGATTCCTATTCTTTGCCCGTGCCTTCGGTGAATTATACACGAAACAAACTCTGAATAGAATAATGATAACGATAAAAGATATAGCGCAACAACTCTGATCAGAATCTGCAATTGCAGACTGCTGAGCGCTAACAACTTCCTGTGACGCAGGTCACGCGCCACTCTAGGTAAAAGATTTACCTGCTATATTTTATTTTTTAATATTTTTTGTGAAAATGAGACTAATAGTATGATTAGGGTGCAGTGTACATTAAGACAAAAATATATTACTAACCTCAGTCGGAAAAGGGTGGAGTGCCCTCTCCGAGTCGGGGAGGAGATCTTGCCCCAAGCGGAGGAGTTTAAGTATCTTGGGGTCTTGTTCACGAGTGAGGGCAGAAGGGAGCGAGAGATCGACAGGCGGATCGGTGCAGCATCTGCTGTGATGCGGACGTTGTATCGCTCTGTCGTGGTAAAGAAGGAGCTGAGCCAAAGGGCGAAGCTCTCAATTTACCGGTCGATCTACGTTCCAACCCTCATCTATGGTCATGAGCTATGGGTCGTGACCGAAAGAACGAGATCTCGGATACAAGCGGCCGAAATAAGTTTTCTCCGCAGGGTGTCCGGGCTCTCCCTTAGAGATAAGGTGAGAAGCTCGGTCATCCGGGAGGGGCTCAAAGTAGAGCCGCTTCTCCTCCACATCGAGAGGAGCCAGATGAGGTGGCTTGGGCATCTGATTCGGATGCCTCCTGAGCGCCTCCCTAGCGAGGTGTTCCGGGCATGTCCCACCGGGAGGAGACCCCGAGGACGACACAGGACACGGAGAGACTATGTCACCCAGCTGGCCTGGGAACGCCTCGGGATCCCCCGGGGAGAGCTAGAAGAAGTAGCTAGGGAGAGGGAAGTCTGGGCTTCCCTGCTTAAGCTGCTGCCCCCGCGACCCGGGGTAAGCGGTAGAAGATGGATGGATGGATATATTACTAACATGCACACACAAATGGTTGTTTGTTTGTTTGTTTTTTTCTCCTCTTCACTCCTCGCGATCAACTTGGGACCAGTCCACGATCTACCAGTCGATCACGATCGACGTAATGGGCACCCCTGGTGTAAGGTGAGATGAGTTGTGTCTTACATGCGGAATGAGAAGGACTATGTTCGTAATTATTGTGAGCAAAATATATTCAAATTTTCATGCAACTTTTTTTTCTCTTTAAAAGCCACCTAATTAAAAACAAACAAACAAACAAACAAACCAACAAAACATGATAGGCCCCATGTCATAACACATCAGTAGCAGGTTTACTAAAATGTTTTGACTACGATCATGCAAGACATTCATCACAGCTTCTGTGACACTAAGTGACATTGCTTCATAATTACATAAGTTAATGTGCATACAGGTGATTTTGTGCTGAATCCTCAAACACACAGCTGTTTTTTATTTTCTTTATGGCCAAGTTTTCAGATTTAGGATCGTAATTAGAGCTGCGTCATCGTCACTCCACGTAATCGTGGTGAGTGATTATATTTCACCGGAAGCATAAATCGAATTACTTTTTGTCCCGTGATAAAACTGTACTGCCTCCGCAGTAATTATTTTCACATTACTGTAATTATTTGAGAGTGTACACAAGCGGATATTTCCTGTTTTTTTCTTCCTCCCCGCAGCTTGCTCGCCATTCCGTATCAGCTGCAGTCAGAGTTTGTCACACACACTCTGCCTCTGTGTCTCCATGCAGACTTTGACATTGCCAAGCAATCAATAGATCCCCAGCACAGAAATGCATCTCAAGCTGATTATAATGAAGATAGCTGGTCATTTAAAATGCTAATGGTCAATTTTGCTTAATAAGAGCCATTCAAGCCAGCAGTTCATTAAAATTTAGAGGTGGAAAAGTCCATTTCAATTTAGTTTCACTCTCCGTTTCCCCACGAAGCTTAAAGGACTAGAGGATTTTCAAAAATGTGAAAAAGTCTCATCTCTTTAGGGTGAACGTAAACCTTTACAGAATGAAGCACAAGGCACTTTAAAATGGAAGAAATCACCTATTATTGGTTACTGTTATTTGATAGCACCGGTAGGTTGCCATCAAAATACATTAATTAATTAATAAAATAATTCAAAAGTATTTAGCATTAGATATTTACAACTGTCATACATTGATTTGTTTTTCAATCACGCCATACCAGCCGGTGTGTGTGCCTTAAATAGACAAAGCAAAAATGGAAGTAGAAGAAAAATGCAGTCTTGCCCAGAGGTACATAACTGCCCTTGTGTGAATGTACCGTATGTTTTCTTTGTGATGACCAGCAGGGGGCAACTTCAGTGACGGCAAATTCAAGTCTGTCCAATGAATTTTGTGATGGAGAGAAAGATTTTTTCGAGCGAGGAGGACATATTTCAGACCAAGGCAACTTTGTGACTGACAAGGTAGTGACCCGGTTTCCGTTTTGCTCACTGGAATAAAATAGTCATCTTAGCCAGTGAGAGTATCTCCAAAAGCCTAGAACAAGCCATTTCACACATATATTACCCGAACATACTTTCCTATTTCTTCTGACACCTTAAATGAGTTTCATGGGAGAATTACATCTCCAGTGTGTGTTTTTAGGTGGTGTCAGCACTTACTATGTGTTCTGTAAGATGTCTATATTAGCATAGTGAATGAAACTAAACAAAGGCTCTGCCAGTGGTGTAAACATGGAGTATTAAAGCTCCGGCAGTTCACCACACGGTCATCCTTCGACTAATTTGACCAGCAAGCTCTCCGCTCAATTACTGCATCTAGTTTGCATGCACAAGGTGGCGGGCGGGGGCGGGGGAGTGGAGGGGCATCATTTCCAACAGTAGATTTTCAACAGTGTATTATCCTCTTCAAAGGCTATTTAAATTACAGAAGTGAAGCTGATGAAAATGTTCTATTTTCTGTAAAAACTACAAATATCCGTGCATAATTTGGATAATTAAATATCTGATGGGGTTTCACTGCTGACTTCTTCCTGCATTTGATCTGTTTTCATGAATGAAAGACCTTCCATGTCTTAACCAATTCACGCTTCACTTTTCCCACTTTCCTACTTTTCCTTTCATGACACCCGTTGCCGTCTTATTTTTCTCACCCACACAAACAAAGACAATTTAAATGAACTCTGCTGTCCTACTAGGGCTCCTACCCTAATTTTAAATTGCTGTCAGCAAATATTTCCTCGAGGTCTCTTATGCAGTAGCTGGCTGACATCATTGTTTGTAGATTCTTGTTCATCAATCTACCATATTTGCAACAACCATAACGAGTGTATAATGAATAATGAATTTGTAAACTGTTCAAGCTTTGTGTTTATATATATATATATATATATATATATATATATATATATATATATATATATATTTTTTTTTAAGGGTGTGCAGCCTTCAGTGGAGAAGAAGCAACCGATGTTTTAGTACACCTGAGCGGCACACAAGGAGGCAGTTAGTGACGCAGTAACCCTGTCAGCCGAGAAACAAAGCCGGTCACGATGCTAGTTGAACCGAGGCCAGTGTCTAGTCACAACATTCTGGCTAGCGATAGCATGCCACTTAATTACACATGTGTTGATTTGTCTCGAAAGATAAATTGCAACTCTAATTACAAACCACATCAAATATAGCCTAGTGTGATTACAATGGACATTGAAGATAAATCTGGCATACATAAATCTATCCGGTCGATGAATAGGTTTGAAAAAAAAAGCAGTTAGGTCTTTGTTGAAGAAGTAACTCTGTAATGAAGTACTGGAAGTATTCAACAATTGAATGGGATCATAGTTTTGTAATGTGGGGAACTTGGCTCCTGTTTATGGAACCTTTGGCAGAAGAGAGACTGCAATGCATGTTTTTAATTCACAGAAAATCATAACAGGAGTCATTTCAGGGCATTTGTAATAGAGCTCTATTTATCTAGTGCAGGCTTTCCCGAATGAGTTTTTATTGGGTCACTGAATATCGGCCGTAAACTATTAAATATTAATCAAGCACAATTTACGCTTCACATAAACTACTCCTGATTTGTTTTGTTATTTTGACATTTTGTGTAGGACGACACTGTTTTCAGCAATTTCACTAAAAGGATACTTCAGGATAGATGGTCTTGCCCTATGTCCGCGAGGAAGTTCTGTACTTGATGACATTGGAAAGAACAATATATTAAAATACCGTGGAGTCACTTTGCCGTAGAGTCATTTTGCAATTCTCTGTACAAACCAATCTCTTGCCAAATGATATAGGCACATAGTTTTATGTTTATATTAATTGAAGTTTATTTGGGGTTCAAAAATATCATTTCAACCGTTTCATCCCTGAATTATGTTTCAATTATTTTTTAAAGCACACCGTTTTTAAGTCGATGGCATGTCCAGAAGGCTGGACAACGTGTTGAAACTTAAATGATGAAATACTAATGAATAAAATCTGAATATGTGGGCAATGTATTTCCATACCTGAACATATAACAATACAATAAATGTGAAATGTATTGTACAAATGCTGAATTTCAGTAGGGTGGAGCTGTTATGTTTTTGTTTAAGTTACATTTGGTTTTGTTCCCTCTTGTGCCCTATTTGTCGCCACCTGTTCTCGTCATCCGTGTTCCTTGTGTTTAACCAATCAGCTCCTTCAACCCCTTTGTGTCTTGTCCAGGTGTTTCTCGTTGTCTCGTCACGTTGCTTGTATTTAGTTCCCAGGGTTCTATCAGTCTTGTTTGAATCAGTGTGAGTGTCTGTGTGCTCATGTCATTCTGTTTTCTATCATTGTTTTTGTTACTTTGGTTCCTTGTGCTTTTTCAGGACTTTGTTTGAGTACTGCTGTTTGCATTTTTGTTAAATACTTCTTGGTCAGTCCCCCCTGTTCCTCCCTGCTTTTTGGGGTCCTCCAACAACCACCTCGCAAAACATGATAGGAGAGATCCAAAAGCTGGTTCCTTGATTTATGCATGAATCTTGAATAACACATCAGGCACACCACTGGAAGCCAGTTTGTCATCCAATACACTGCTAAGCACTGGTTAGGCATGAGGACAGGAAAAGATTCCACAGCATGGGGTTGAAAAAATATAATTTAAAAATAACAATTATCAATGGAGTGACCAGAGTGACACGACATCTCGTTGGCCATAGGCGCAGAGTGGCCATAAATGTGTGCACAAAGAACAAATGACAATTTATAATACCGTCTACAGTCAGGGTTTCATTAAATAAAATGCACATGTTTCTAGAACCTTGCTCAACACACTCTTAATTCAATTCTAGGTTAAAAAAAATGGGTTTTGTTTTTTTGGTTGGTTGCTCTGCTTTTGTGTACA
Source organism: Hippocampus mohnikei (assembly GCA_026261675.1). Lineage (NCBI taxonomy): Eukaryota > Metazoa > Chordata > Actinopteri > Syngnathiformes > Syngnathidae > Hippocampus > Hippocampus mohnikei. The sequence continues at coordinate 11,013,218 of JAKGUB010000521.1, forward strand.
ATGCTCTGATTTGCTAGCTATCAGCCAGTCGGAGAAGTGATCAATTGTGACAGACTGTTGACAACGTTTTGCATACTGCGATTGATGGTCCATTCGATCATATTATATCTAAAAAGCACAATGACACAAAAACGCTTGCTAAGGTTTGTTCCTGTGGCTGGCCGTCTAAGGGAAAGCACACTAGATTCAGGGCAGTGTTCTTGTGGTGTTCTAAAAAAGACAAACCACAGAGTTCAACAGACCAATACCCTTCTTACTGATAAACAACAGTGAACCCAACCAACGTTTCAGCCTCTTGACATTTTGAGACGTAGACATTAATTTCTTAGTAAACAAATGTCGTTTTTGTTTGCATGCAGCTGAAAATCGAGTAAATCCATCCCTGTGTACTCTGTCGTTTTGCGTTGACATTGACACGGAGCAGCCATTTTGTTGATCAGGAATGCATTATTTCAAGGTAATCCTGCATGTCTGTCTCAGTCTATGCGGTGAACAGTCACCAATGGCAGCAATGCGCAGGCAGCATTAGCATCGGGGCCAAAGGATTTTACCGCGAATGTGTTGTCGATGAGAGATCCAGTAGATTAACTACGGTAACTGCAAAAATAACCTGGTTCATATATTGGGGCTGTAACTGTGGTGTTTTTAGACGGAGTGATCCTCTCATACCCTATAGCCAAAACCAAACATGTCCTGTTGATGTTGTATTAACTGTTTCGTTCTGCATTTAAAGTAGTGCAAGTTAGTCAAGCAAATTTAAATATGTTTTATTTTCTTTATTCTCCAAAGTTGCTGCTACCCCCACCCACCCATATTAAATGGCGCCACACCAGGGTCGACAGATTGTGGTACACATTGATAGAAAATGTGCCAAATGATCCTCTGCCGCCTCTGTTCTGAGCCCAAAATTTTTTCTATTTCAGCTCGTGTTAAAAATGCATTCGTTATCCCCAAATTTCCATTTCGGGGCTGAAGTCCTCAGCATAATACACACCATTTTTTTGATCACATGAATAAAGCGTTTTGGACAAGCGATTGGATTTGCATACACGCTCAAATTCACATTCATGCCATACCTGTGCCGCCACACACTAATGAGGCAATTATGCAGACAGCAGGCCTGCGTGCCTCGTAGGGTGGGATGATTGAGTAAGGGGGGTGTTAGTTGTAACTGGTGGCAGTGGGTGTTTCCACAGCCGCTGTGAGATGAACATGGGTTAGCGGACTTCAGAAACGCAGACGTGGATTGAGTTTTCATGGTAGAAAAGGACTGGAAAAATATTGGAGCTAAGTGTCTATTTAAAATGTGGATGTTCATTAACAATGCTCATTCAAACTCAATGATGTCAAAACAATTGTCTTATCATCTCAAGTATATTTATGAACGAAGCATCCTGGAGCCGAGCTATATTCAGTTCCTTTTGCTTCTTGTTAATATTCATAAAATCCACTTTTACAAATGCCTCATACTAGTATTTCATCTTGCTCAACTTGAAGGGTAGGTTGTATTGAGTCCAAAAGGTGAAAAAGCTACCGCCAATCCATTCATCTATCCATTTTCCAATCTGCTTATTCTCACAAAGGTCGCGGGCGTGCTGCTGCTTATCTCAGCTGTCTTGTAATCGTCTACGAGGCTCACAACAAATAAAGTCATACAATCACAACTTGTTTTAATCAAATCAATATACCATACACGGCTCACAAGATGTGAGAGATATTCAACACGTCTCGCTCTTCTCTCACAACAAAGTGAACGACCAAATGTGTTTGAACCACGTATTGACGAAATACATTTCCAAACACATCCAAAAGACATACGGCTTTCCGTGACTCTTCCAGTCTCCTCTGTTGCATCCTGTTAATGACACTGTTTGACACTCTGAGCGCAGTGGCCACTTCCCTCTGAGAACATGCTGTTTATAATCTCACAATGGCGAGATACTTTTGATCAGTTAATTTTTGTTTCTGTGTCATGTTGAACCACATGATGGAGAGAACTGTTCAATTCTTATTTAAACTGGATACATTTTAATTGGTGGACCGCAGCAATTTGTGCAAAACGTACTGAAATACTGAAGAGCTGGACAAGTTTAGAGAGAGGGTTTAGGGTCACCTCTGAAGGTGAAAGGTTCATCCTCAAATTTCACATATTAGCCAAATAAGTAACTTTTGTGTCAGTACGGTATGTGTACTGCAAGTTACTGTCAACATAATATACGAGAGCATCAACTGAACCACCCAGCAGCAAGATTCAGTGGATTTAAAAGATATCCAGCGTGCATGCGCCAATCAGACCAGGAGAAGTTATTCATGCTTTTATCTCCAGTAGACTTGATTATTCTAATGGCCTTCTGACTGGACTTCCTCAAAAGAGTATCAAACTGCTACATTTCCTGCAGAATACTACAGCTCGGGTTCGACTCAAAACAAAGAGATCAGAACACATTGCTCAAGTAATAAAGGCTTTCCTCTGGCTCCAAGTCAGCCGAATAGACTTTAAAGTCCTGGCACTGGTCTGTAAATAACACAACGGTTGAAGTCCTGAAATAAATAAATTCTAACGGAATATAAATCCAGTTGGGCTCGAGGATCCACAGAATTGTGTCAATTAGTGGCGGCTAGAGTTCATAGCAAATGATGAGACACCATTTAGCTCTTATGCTGGGACACTACACTGAACACAAGTTGGTCTGTAGTTTGTGCCAATGAAAGACATACTTCAATTCTATGTACGGTACATAAAAGTAAAGCTGACACTTTCAGTTCAGCTGCACCTGTAAATTTAACCTGGCTCACCATTCCTGTTAACATTTTCCCTCAGTCCTCACAATTCACCAGTGTCGACTCATTGCGTGTGCATCTGTGCAACCATGCTTGTGTCAACACCACCCACCCAAATCTACCTCTGATTGGTTTACAATAAAGTTAGACCACAACTAAGCAACTCATCATCGGTTATGTGGTTCTCTCGCGCCCACTCACAAAGAAGCGTGGTACAAATGACAACCCCAAAAAGCCGATTATTTAAAGCAGGGGTAGGGAACCCCGGTTCTTCGAGAGCCATATCCGGCCTGTTTTAGGTCCCTCCCTACTCCAACACACCTGATTCAAATGATCATCTTATCAGCAAGCTCTGTCGAGGCCTGAACAATTGAATCAGATGTGTCGGATTAGGGAGGGACCTAAAACAGGCAGGAAATGGCTCTTGAGGAACTGGAGTTCCCTACCCCTGGCTTAAAGGATCTCGTAGGTCTGTTGAAAACAGCTTCAATAATTAATGTGCCACACAATTTGGCAATGATTAATCATCATGATTAAAAATCTAATTAATTGGATTACACGTTACTTTAAAAATGAATGCATGTTAGTAACGCCATTATTTATAACGTTGTTAGGCCCATGATTGATGATCGCCTATTAGTATAGAGAAAACAAAATATATTGATTATGCTGTGCAGATAGAGTATTGCATTAGAATAGCTTCAACAGGTTAAAATCAATTTCAGGAACTTTTCGGCTGTTCAAAGATTTGTTGTCAAATTGATGCAGTCTTTGATGCTCACGTGTATGTGAATAATGACCAGCCGCAGAACATTTTCCCGGATCAATGTGACAGATAGATGTTCTCTAAAGGACTAATTATGCGCCTTTGTTAACTGTCTGGGGTAAAACGACAATAAAAATATCAATGAGCTATTATTCCCTCCCAGGAAGCAGTCGGGTTTGTTGAAAATGACTAAGAGATAAACTTTGCATTACATCCCGCAGGTGTGTTTATCCCCCTTTTTTCATTGCAATGTATGCAAAAACAGACTCGCTGTCCTCATGCAGGCTCAGTTAAAGTTACACATTAATATCCACGCATGACCTTTTGGATGAGCTGCAGCATTCGTCTTGTGTGCTCTAACCTGTCCGCTGTGGACATAGAGTAATGTGCAGCTTGACCGCCGAGCTGACCCCTGCGGGCATTAGAATGGAGACCACATGTCTCGACTGTGTCTACCTCCAGTGCAACGCGCGATAAAGTCTAAAACAAATACAGAGCAAATGTGTTGTTGCATGTAGCCTTATCTGCGGCGTCCATACTGCGCTGATGGAATAAGCTGTATCTGGTTTACCGTGAACGTCGGCGCACACAAACTCATCTGCACGGTAAACACAGGAATACAGAAATCTTTCAACCTTCAAATAGCATTGAACTCCAGATTTGTTTTGTGTTGCTCCAGCTTGATTGACAAGTTCAAATAAGTGGAAGGCATTAGCATCTTCATTCCAGGGACTGTCACATTTGCTTAGCGTCTCCTCTTCAAGGATGCGACTAATAAAGGGAAGGTATTCTTGTTACCGAACAAGCCCTCCTTTATAACCTAATTGCTTTTGGTTCAATAGCTTAAAAAGTCATTAATTACAGGGCCAGCTCGTAATGGAGGTTAAGGTGGCTTTTTTCACCAAGGTAATGAGCCCGCATGTATAGCAGCCTGGCAGATTTTGATGCGATAATAGGAGCTGTGAGTACCATTTTCCATCTTTGCTCAATGGCGGTGGAGAGAAAAGAGAGACCTTTCATAGGGTCTGAGTTAAAAAAAAAAGATCTAAAGAGGTAAAGATAATTGAATTCCAAACAGTGTTATTTGTGTAGCTGGCAGCACATTATGCGTGAGCTGAAAATGGCCTTCGCCAAATGTGGGTGACATCAAAATGATATGTAATGTTGTAGCACAGAATGTAATGTGTTTGTATGTGCAAATGTGCGCGTCCATTCTCATGCTTTTCATTACGGTCATGGTGGTGACGTTTCCTGCGTTTGCTGTCAGTCGCAATTTTTTTTTTTTTTTTTCAACTATGAGCACGTGTATTGTTTAACACTTTCCTGGTCGCTTCATTGATTACCTGTTGACTAGTTTTGGCATGGTAATAGACAATCAACATGATGTATCCAAGTTTCAAAATGATTATTATTACTACTCTTTAATTTCAGTTTGGCTGTTTTTATCTATGTCCCTCACACTATTTCTAATCATTTCTCACACTGGTTGCAGGTTACTGTAGAGTGAAATACCGGCATTCACGCAGTCACTGGGAGCATTAAACATCATAACCGAGCATTGCGGTAAATTATTTATTCACTGGTGTTCTTGAATGGTAATTTTTATGCAAGAGAATCATTTGCACTGGAGAAAAATAAAAATATGGTATGTGGTTATTGTGTTATTTCCTTCAAACTCCTTATTAGGTTCTAATAGTGGTTCTTTGATACATGTATTGGAAAATGTATGTTCTAAAATGACATTTATTTTGATGGCACATATTTTGACCCTATACATGCATTTTGTCCATATAAAAAAACAAAAACACTTCTGGCAAGGGTGTACGTGGTCTTAAGTGGCCCGCCAGTAGTACTGATGAAAAACTGTGGCCCCCTCCAGCATTTCAGTTGCCCATCCCAGCGATGAGGTCTCAAGTGTCACATGCATGAAAACGGTACAAACTTCTCCGTTCTTTTCAACTTTGGACACGTCTACTTTATGTCAGGAGTGGGATGCATTCAACAACCCATTAGCGCATTGTCTTTTTTGAGACACTTATCTCACAAATATAAAAGACTATGTTTCCAACAAGGTCATGCATTGCTTCTTGTTAGCTTCCTTCTCGCTCGTAATTATAGCAAAACTCAACTTTCCGGTGACCGTAAGGATCGTGCTCAACAGGATCAGTTTTTTTCCTATGACCTCTAACCCCCCTGAGAACTGTTGGTTTTTCATTGGTGACCTCCACCTTGAGAGGCTATTGGGACAGTTGGGAAGGAGTGGGGGTGCTAGCAGTGCCTGCTCAATGACTTTGGAGGGGGAGATTAGATGATTGAGTTCACCTTTAATGACAGTGGAGATAGTCTTTCAGCGGGGGGATGCCAGAGCTCAGCAGTTTGTTTTGTGTCACTTTAAGAGCTTCCTGTGTTAGGTTCAGGTTGCCTGGCTCTCTCATTGTCTCGCAGGCACAAAAGGCAGCACGGTGTCGGCTGATCGACAGAGCGCCTTGGCATGTCTCCTGCGCCATGGCAAACTAGACCGGCCCTGAGGGCTTTTCCTGTGTCACCTCCTGGAATTTCATGAGAAGACGCTTGTGTGGGCGTGTCCCACTGCGACATTAATCGCCAAGCACACGTGCCCGTGCGTAGAGCACTATTCCAACTGGAGGCAAGGCTTAGAGTTCCTTCAAACGCCATGTTGTACTTTGTTTGGCGTAAAACCAGAAAAAAAACTGTTCACACGTTTTTGGACAGATTTTGTTTTTTTTCACCAATGTTATTTTTCAGAATGTGAAGCAGATTCAGTGTTTTTTTTTGTGTGTCTTCTCAAAATTTCTAAATGGAAAAAAAATCCAGGAGTACTAATTGACAAATTGTGGCATTTGCAATACGTTGGAACCATGTAGGTCTGCAATTTTGTTATGATCCAAGTTGAGATTGTCTGGACTTAACAAGGGTCTATGCTATCTTGTGGCCCATTCAACTTTTTACCCCAGTGACCATCTGTAAATGAACAGTTCTGCTATTGTAAATTTAACTTATAAACAAGTTACTCATATGAAGAACTATACATGGTGCTATTGATTAGTTGCACACATCAGATCTTCATAAGGAAATAACAATGGAGCATCTGCTGTTGAATATAATGGGATGGACATATAATCAACGACAGGGTAAAATTTATAGAATTGTCAGTGGTCTTATAAATGCCAATTAAGTTGACCACTGTGAACTGAAAACAAAATAAATCCTTAACTTTTATTTATTTATATTTAAATGTATGTAGGTAATACTGCTTTGAAAGCCAGTTCAGTTGCCTGCTGTCCCTATCTGTTCTGCATGATCATCGGTTAGATTCTGAAAGGGGAAATCAAGTCAAAAATTTTCCAAATATGTTTCATGCAGCCCCACTACTCTTTACACAGTCTTCTGATTCATTAATTAATTTGTCGAGTATGAAGTAAGCTGCAAAACTTTACTTCTTGTTTTAGTTCTAAAGTTGTGTACTTTATATGTGTTTTCCTAATGTACACTATCTCTGTAGTCATGTTTTCTAAACGTTTGTTTTACATTCTGTTTCTTGCCTTGTGCTGTTTATGTTCGGTGTTTGTCTGATCCTTTACAGCTGAGTTCTTAAAAGTTGGTGTACTTTGTTGGGCCTCCGTTTATCTTTCCTCATTTGTGTAGTCTTAATATTTTTATAATATGATGTCTAGCTCCCGTTGTGGCCCTGTCCATCCACTTTTATTATTTATTCTCACTTTTGTTTTCCACATGAACATTGCATTGGCATTTGTGTTTATTGTTGTGTGCTGTATTCTCTTGTTTCAAAAAAACATTTTCTCTCATTTGGGGTTCTCTGCTTTGGGGTGGAATATTCAGCATATTCATCCGCAACAAGTCCTCCAACTTCATTGGGTGAAAATAGAGGACTTGTTTGGTGCATACCTGTCTCATCTCCTGGCTTTCATTTGTTGTCCTTCTTTGGAATGTTTTGCAATGAAAAAAAAATAATAATAATAATTTGAAAGACAAAGCAAAACAACTGCACAATTTATCTTTTGATCATCACTGAAGTGATGTATGCTATGATTGCATGTGGCATCTTGCTTGATGGTAGTCCGAACTGTGAAGTTGTGTGCCTATTTAGAGGTGGAATGTTGGCACCATTCCAAATTGGGCGAACTAAGAGATGTTCAAATTTGATTGTTTTCGAAAGGGAACTGACCGAAAGACTCAAGAATCCTCTCAGTTCAATTCTGCATTGCAACTAAATCACCTTGGCTTGGCTTGGAGAAGGCTGCTCCTACCAGCAAGGTTTAGATGCAGCTGTCCCTCTGACAAAAAACACACAATCCCCACACAAGCCTCCAAAAGACACACACACACACAGATGTCCACAAACAATTTCTCCTTCACACTCTTCCCCTCACTCGTTTCCACTTGCTCCCTCTGGCTGTGAACCTGACATCCCTGCTGACCGTCTCTCTTTGAAGTGGCTTGTTGGAGCAGCTCCCATTACAGAGGCCGGGACCGGCGAAAGGCGATCTGTCTGACTGAGGAGAACGGCTCTGGCCCAAGGGTTAATCAGCAGAGCCAGCACACTGCCCACTCTGTTCACACACAGGCGCAGATATACACTCCCGCTCAAATACAAACACTCCTCACTCTGTCCCAACAGTGCAGCTGGAACAGAAATGAGATTTGGAGGTTCAGAAAGACATGACCGCTTTGAAGCTCACTGACAGTTAGACACTTAGGGCAAGTTGAGATGAAAACAATTCATAAAAAAAAGCTCCGTATTCAGATGACAATATTTTTAAATCGAGCCCCACTCACAAAATGCCTGAAGACATATTGCCATACTTGCCTCTTTCAAAATTGTCAGAACCGAACCAAATAATGTCTTGCATCCCAGAAATGCAAACTCAGACAAAATGTGAAAACAAAATATTTATTTCTAGAAAAGCGCAAAGCAAGGAACTTTGAAAACAAGGGCAACTATGAACAAAATATCAAGATAGCTGGGGAATAAAATTCCCAAAACACTTGAAGCAATGCAGCAATCTGACAAAGAGTAGCAGAAGTCGGAGTTTAGTTGGTAGGTACCCAACTTAGATGGATCCGAACAAAGAAACAGGAAGCCTGATGATCGTGCTGAGCACAACTACCTCACAGTCAAGAGGTTCTGGATTAAAATTCCAGACAATTTCAGGCTATCTATTGCATTTAAACATTTTTAAAAAATGAAAAATGTGGTATCAAAAACAAGAATGAACAGAGAGAAACATTCAGCTCTTGTCCAAAAGTTCTTTGAGAGGAAATTGCCATTTCATTAATGTAGTGATGCAGTGCTTAGCAAATCTCTTCCAAGCTAATAGGTCAGCATTTTCTGGTTCGGTAACTTATGACAAAGCTTGCCAAGCAACATGGAATATGTAGGCTGTAGAATATTGAACCAAGTTTTACGCATACATTAACATTTCTAATCAAGGTCGAATATTAACACTCCACTGAATGGTGCGCTGGCTACATAAATGTCTATATGTAGCACCAGTTTTTACTGTTCTAAAAGAGCAAATATGGATCCAAACAAAGCTGGGGAGCATTTTTCTTCAGAGTCATGTTCTGTATATGCAAGACCAATTCGGGTAAATAGGCGTTTTGAATTTATATTAACCCTTAATGAAACCATTAGTTGGGCGCATTTAGCATAGCTATCATGCATGCTCATATTTAGATTGCTTTTATCTTGACTTAATGCTTCAGTGGTGTTATTGTGTGGGAGTCATTCCACAAAATAATCAGCAGGCAATAAACTCTGATAAAGCGCAGCAAACAGCAGCCAAACCATCCAATCAGAAAAAGGTGTAAATTAACAATTTTCTTTCCTTTTAAAGTGCTCATTATAAAGTCCCATGCGTGTTTACAAGAATAAAGGCCAGGGCAAGTCAAAATCAATATGCAAAAGCCGCTACTAGTTTTCGCTTGCGAAGATTGTTCTGTTTTCTATTCGCGGGAAAGCAGCCTTATCCGTGTCTTCTTAATGATGTTCTCGGAATCATTCCAGTCCTGATTTACTGCACTCTTCATGAGCAAAGCATCCAACTAGGTTGCTAATGTTACAGTTTCTGGCCTCTAAGAGCCACTGAAAACCTTTGATGCTGCCAGCAGTTTTGCTTTCTATCCGAGAAACATACCCGCAGGCTCGGCCAAGTTTGTGTCAGTGTGAAACAATCCATAATAAAACAGACTAAATAAAATCCCAATTCTAATCTAAATCACTTCACTCGGAAAGCCTATTTGCGGCGCACAATCCACAGATTCCGGATGACTGTCAAAGATCCCTGACAGGCCTGTACTGTACAATCCACTTATCTCTCTTGTAGCATCTGGCTTTGGGTATGATGTGTGGACGCCATCCAACATGGCAACAGGACAAAGTCAACACTGCAGTTTGCTTTGCACAAGGACATTTCACTTGATCGCTTCTGTTTTTCATTTCCGATTAGCTGAGGGTACAACGACGGCTAGTCGTCTTCAAACCACTATCACTGTCAAATGTGCTTATTAATTCCAATTTATGGAAATGTCTTGATGTACAGAACTGCAGGCATTTGTTTTTATGTCCCTATACAAGGGAGGGCTTTGAAGTTTAGGGATGATCACCCTTTAATCAGAATGTAAAGCAAATCAATGTCAAAATATTGTAAAATATTCACACCGGCCGTGACACAGCTAGGGCAGGTAGGGGTTGAGCAGGTCACACACAAGCGTTAACCATTGGGGTGGCAGGCGGTCTCCATGTGCCCACTTAACATATTGGTGAACGCCCGGTCAACATTATATCATCCACCCATGGGGGTCTGCTTGCAGTCTTTTATAAACATGCTTGGCTCGCCTTGACCGGCCGCAGGACAATTACAAATCAGTTTTTTCTTCCGCCATCTCAATGTCTGTCTCTTACGCATGGCATTTTAAGGAAAGGAGAGTGCTTCAATTTCTGCAAATCAAGTTGGATGTGTTCACACACACAACGGTGCAAAATGCCCTTTTGTAAATGTGCCATGCCACATCAGCCTGTATGGGTCCGCGAAAATACCACAACTTGATCTAGCCGTGCAGAGTTAGCGCCTTACGCCAAACTTTTTCTGGGCATGAAACTAGAGCCCAACATGTGCATTTTGTAATCATTGCATCTTGTCAAACATGAGTCCTTCTGCATTTAAATTAAAAAAACAAAACAAAACACAGAACACATTATTTCAACTGTAAACTCTAAAAGCACCGAAACGGAAATGGCAAATTGAAGAACTACCGTAATATCCGCACTATAGAGCGCACCTGATTATAAGCCGCACCCACTACATTTTTAGAGGAAAACCAATTTTGTACATACACAAGCCGCACCTGTATATAAGCTGCACGAGCCCACATTAAAACATGTAAACATATTTACAAAGAAAGACGGTACACAGAGAGAGTTTTCAACGTTTTAATAATATAACTTAACAATAATAAAAATAATATAACTTTCTTCCCAAACGGTGCCTGTGACGTGGCAGTAAAACGGTAGCAACATAGTAACAACACGCTAGCAACAGAATAGCAACACAGTATAACAGGTCTGGTAAAAGAACATACCGGTATTTGTAAAAATCACGGTGAGCCGTCGTTTATGCCAAGTTTACGTGTAGCAGCTCTGTTTCCTTCTTTATCGGACAGCTCGATTGCTTTTAGTTTGAAAGCTGCGTCATATGCCTTTCTTTTTGCACTTTCCATGATGAGGGTATGTTCACGCTAATTTAATTTATGCACAAGACAAGAAGTTGCAGTCTTCCTCGACGCATATATTTCACCGGTCTTAATCTTACCTTTTCTACTCGAGCGTCCCTGGCGGCCGTTAGAAAAATTACACAAATTGGCCGCATCACTGTATAAGCCGCAGGGTTGAAAGTTTGGGAAAAAAGTAGTGGCTTATAGTCCGGAATTTACGGTAAATTAATTATGCATGTGAACTGATGGTGGTGTTAAATATGATAAATATTTAAATATTTAATATAAACTCAACAAAAATACTCACAAAAAGAAAATAAAACCACCAAACAATATACTGTATCTGTCGTAAATAAACGAAGAAACACAGAGGTCACATTCCCAAAGAGGATAAGCGGTATGGAAAACAAATGGAAATGGTCTGATGGAGAGAAAAGTCGAGAAAACCTTTCAAAAATCTATTAAAACGATATTTTAAATGTGAGACTGTGTCCAAATTTACAGTATTCCTATTCAGCTTGGTTTGACGTGCACTGGCGGTCTTGACCCTCAGATTCGTATTCAATGTTCCAGCATCCGCCGCTCTTTGTTTCGTCCATGTGTTCCAATTTTAAAATCCTCACTGTTGTCCTCATGGACAACATCTTTCGTTTCTGTCCTTTGTTTATCATGATGTTTGTATATTAACGTGGGCAGTCGTATGATATCAGCGTTGCCTATCCCCACATCTGCGCATATGCACGCTTCTCTGTAATTCAGACTCTCTCAGTCTTAATTTCCTGCATGATGTAAGCCATGAGAAATAGACATTTTATAAGCGTGAAAGTCATGTGGGATGGCTCGGTATATGCCTTTGTTTTGTTTACCGCTCATTCGCACTGGGTGTCAACAACATAATGTGGTTCTACCAGCATCGGCGTGGCTTTTTAAATGTACACGTGTGGGACAACTTGCACCTGAAGACAAAGATTCTAATCGCGCACACTAATCCTGCTCTTTAGCTTCAGCCTCCATCATCATCATCATCCGTATCACTCCAGCCGTGCTATTGCAATGGCAAGCCACTCATGCGCCTCATCAACCATCCTCCACGGTCCCTGACAGGTGCCGGTGACGGTTGGGCTTTATACAAGCAATCCCTCAAGCACAAAACTTTAATATTCATGTTGACCGATAAAGGGAATTACTTCTTGATTGCTTGGAGAAACAGCGATACATCTGGCAGATAGAGCAAGCTGCTAGTTTGAGAATTCAGATCGTGCTATTTTATTTATTTATTGGGCCAGATTGAACTTTCTGTGGCGGCAAAGTCCATTAATGCGGTCTCTCCTTATCTCACTGGGCACACATTTGCTCCCCTACAAGCTCAAATGTGTCTCACTTGCCACACAACCTATGGTGAGGGGGTGTGGAAGAGGATACTCGCTAATGCCAATAAAAACACACTTTAGGGTTGTGTAATGTTGGATTTTGCTAAAAGGTTTGCCTTTCGATAGTCGCTGCTACTATTCAGAATAATCGTAATAACTTGTATTTATATTGCTTAATTTAAAAGGTGCTCAAGCAGGCTAAAAGTAGTTCCAGTTGGACAGTTTATAAATAGACTACAAACCAATCATACATTTTATATAGCACTTGTCCTTGTTAGGGTTGTCAGCTGGAGCTGATCCCAGCTGACTTTGGGCAGGAGGCACGGGACACCTTGAACTGGTCAATAGCCAATCGCAGAAAACAGATGGACAAACAACCACATTCACACTTGTATAATTTATTTTAGAGCAAGGGTACCCAAGTTTTTTGAAACTGAGAGCAAAATTATATTGTGTGTGTATATATATGTATATATATGTATATACAGAATATGTGTGTGTGTATACACACACACACATGTTTTATATAATTTTATAATTGTATATATTCATTCATTCATTCATCTTCCGAACCGCTTGATCCTCACTAGGGTCGCGGAGGGTGCTGGAGCCTATCCCAGCTGTCTCCGGGCAGTAAGCAGGGGACACCCTGAATCGGTTGCCAGCCAATCGCAGGGCACACAGAGACAAACAACCATCCACGCTCACAGTCACACTTAGGGACAATTTAGAGTGCCCAATCAGCCTGCCATGCATGTCTTTGGAATGTGGTAGGAAACCGGAGCACCCGGAGAAAACCCACGCAAGCCCGGGTAGAACATGCAAACTCCACACAGGGAGGCCGGAGCTGGAATCGAACCCGGTACCTCTGCACTGTGAAGCCGACGTGCTAACCACTGGACTACCGGGCCGCCCAATTGTATGTATATATATATATATATATATATATATATATATATATATATATATATATATATATATATGAAAATTATTATTATTATTATAATAGTGTTGTTCTGTTGAATGAGCCCTCTACATGGCATTCTCTGTTTAACATACGGTTGAAAGCAGACTGACTTGCGATTTCTTAAACCCATTTCTTTGAACTAACTGTGCCATCTAGTGTAGTAAAAAAAAATATACAACTGGTTCATGAAACAGCGTGAAGCTTCATTTTCTCACCTTTACAAGTTCAAGTTATCCGGGAAGTTACTTAAGTAAATGTAACGGAATAACTGCAGTGTGGTTAACTTCTTTTTACACTAAAGCTAAACGCAAGAATGAGCTGTGTGCAGCTCATACATGAAAAAAAAGCATATCCAGAACTAATCATGAATGTCCCTGATTCTACCTTAGTGGTTCATTTGTAAAAACCTCTCTTACGTGTCCTCATTCTTATTTTTATTTACTGGCAGTAACATATTCTTTGTGCCGTTTTGTTGAATATAAACAACTTATTTCCACACCAGCCAAGTGAAATATTTGACGTGCAATGGTATGATGAGGCTGCCTGTGTGACTGTCTGACCCGGACCTGCAGGGCATTTCCTCCTGACACTGGCATCTCTGAGTAAAGAATGACCCTAATTTCTGTGGACACGGCACTGTGCCCACTCCCCCGGATCTTGGCGCCCATTCCATTTCATGGTGCATCGCCCTCGCCCGTGATTATGCAGCGCTTTCAGGTGCAGAGGAGGAAATGTTTCAGTAAAACTGATGTCCCTGTCAGAGGCGCGCCGCTCTCCTTCTCTCGCTGCACATGTCACTCGGCTGATTGGCGAATTACCATGCCGATGTGAGGAGCGGCCCCGCCCCCTGCCCCGAGTTCACAGACCCCCGTGCGGCGGCAAATGAGGAGTTGCATATGCTGGGGTGTCAACGCTTTCCTGCTCTCATTTGCATTGAAAGAATGGAAATCAAATGGTTTAATGTCAAGGCAAAGCTGGTAAACAGCGGTGGTGTTGACATGTTAAAAACATAATATAACTTAAATGTCATATGGATCAAAGCAGACCCAAGAGCAAAACTATTCTTTGATAGAGCTTTTATTTTACCACTTGGGTAAAGGGGTTGCTCAGGGATTAGTCCTTTGCATTCAAACTGAAAAGAGAGAGAGAAAAAGAGAGAGACAATTTGCTACTTTTCTGTCCATAAGGACTTAAACGAAATGCAAACCAAAGGCTGCATGTCCTATATATCAGGGAGAAGCACACAACTTGACTTGGGATACGTGTAGTAATTAATTAGCCATTAGCTGATTCTTTGGTCAGCTGAGACGACTAAATGAAATCTCCTCAGCAGTTCTGCCCACTCACTTCCACTTGAGAGACTTCCGGCTTAATTTAAAATCCTCATTCCCTCTGGAATGACCTAAAAGTAAAACTATAAGCGAATGTTTGTGCAATTACGCGCAGCCTCTTCATGTACTCAAGCCTGATCTGAGGATGATGAAACCAAGCGATGTCTTTCTCGTAGACATGCAACGTGAACAAGGTTTTGGTTACGTGGGTGGTGCAATACATCAAAGCTTCCATTCATTCTGCATTTTTATTAATCGTCAAATTCATTTAAATACTGTTTTTTTCTCATGTAACAAGTATTATTCATGGTCATGACACCAAAGGAATGGATTGTTTTCACTGAACCAAGTCTACAATTACGTTGTGGATGCCTGCCTGCCACAACAGTTTTGATTCTAAAGCTCCCCAAATTGTCAGCACGGTAATGTAGTGGTTCACAGATCTGAGGTTGGAGGTTGGAATCCCTTCATGTTTGCTTTTTTTAATCTTTTTTTTTTTTGTTTTTGTTTTTTTTTACTCATTCAGTACCAGCCAATTCTGGACCAAGTCTGAAAAGACGTTTAAAAACGTCTTTGGGAGTGAATGAGTTTTTAATAATCAGTGCACTCCAAATTTCTCCCACATTACAAAAATATGCAGCTTAAGTTAAATGAAGAATCATCATTGTCCTTGAGGGTGTATGTCAGTGTAACTTTGTTGTTTGTCACTATGAATCCCTCCTCTCGCCCAAAGTCAGCTGAGATCGGCTCCAGCTCCCCTGCGACAATTATGATCACAAGTGCAACTGAAAATCGAACAATAGAATAAGTACCGGTGGTGGTTTCTGGTTGGTGCATTATGTGCGGTAGCATTGCTGGCTGTGCGTCAAAATACCCCAACATAAAAAAAAGAAAAGAAAAATGCTACGTTAAATGTTTTTATGCTGCGGAATGCATGGCCTGTCAGTCATTGATGCTTGTATGGGGAATATACACCCCCTTGTGGAGTCACCCACTGTAGAAGGAATGCCATTTCAAAGCTAAAGTTAAAACCAACATGAGGTCAACCACATCCCAGGGCCGTTTAACTGGTCTCGGCATCAAAAGCATTAACCACACAGTTGGGGTCAAACTCAAGGCCCGGGGGCCAGACCTGGCCCACCACATCATTGTATGTGGCCTGCGAAAGCAAATGATCTTCATCAACTTAATGTTTCTTGCTAAAATAGTTCAATTATCAATTGTCTTCAATCGCCCTTTAAAATAAATGTCATCATATTTGAACAAACATTTTTTTTTTTACTGGCCTCTGATTTCAAAACAATGTATTTGTCAGTTTGATGTGGATGGAATATGAAGCAAACAAACATCGAATGGGGTTCACAGTAATAAAGGCCCCCCGACGTAAACTATAACTACGATGAGTTGGACACCCCTGTCTCATAGACTGTTGGAAGCATGGATTCAAACCCCCAACCTCAGAACTGTGAGGTGGATGCGCTAATTTTCATTGTGTGTGAGTGCGTGTGTGTGTGTGTGTGTGTGTGTGTGTGGTGGTGGGAGGGGGGACGTGGGGGTGGGAGGGGGCAGAGGGGATGTCGCGTGTTGGCGCCAAATGGGGGATTTTGCACAGGATGCAGTTCAGACTGAAACGGCTACTGGATGAGTTTCCAAAAGCATTTGTCAATCTGTGAGAAAAAAAACAAGAAAACACACAAACACAAGAATTCTAAATATACTTAAGATGAAGGAAAGTGATTGCGTTATGTGCGCATTCATGTGTGGATAAATAGCCTTTTAATGGGTAGTTTGAGCTTGCATTTGTGTGGCTTGTTACGATTCTCCTTCGGGTCTGTGTTGGTCTATTCTGGACCAGAGACGCTGGCTCAGTAGACTGGAATGCTTCAGGGCACCAGGGACATCTTGATTCCCTCACTGCCTAAGCGCTCAACTAAATGCCCCCTGCATTATTCATGCATGTATCACTTTATTGCTGTGCAAGGTTTTCACTCAAAGTTTCTGCCGCACTGTTGATGCGAACTACCCTCAAGACTTCTCGCTGACAGAACTTCCCTGGGTTTATGTTTTAACTCTCACAACATGACCAAAGACTTGTTTTCCAACAAGGGTAGCTGTTATACAATTTCTACACGGTGAAGCATGTTGAGTGAAAAAAAAACCCAAAAGTGAATACATCCAAAGCTTCTGTGTAGGTCACTTACATTTTACGGTCTGTCTAGCCTACTTTGCAGGCACTGTGTTATCATGCAACAGTGATGTAACACAAGTAAGACTGTTTTCGAAGGATGTGTGGTGCTCTTCCTTTCGCCATTCATTCGTTGTGTGTTAATCACTTTATCAATTCCTCCAAATTTGGGGAGGGACGGGGTTTCGCAGTCATCAGCAATCTGGGAAATGCCCTTTTCTGTTCCAATGAGACTATGCCCCAGTGTACTCAACGACATCCTTAAAGGTCTGTTTGGATGAGTTTAGTATGGAAGAACTTAACCCCATGAGACAGACTTTGGGATGAACTACAGACGGAATTCGGAGCCAGGCTTTTGCCTGACCTCACAAATATTTATTTGGGTGAATGAATACAAATTCCTAAAACTCTGTCAAAGGTTTTCCCAGGGCATATGTTAGTCAGGAATACATCTCTAAGCCAATACAAAAAAAAAATGCAGGTAAAGATGCATTTTAGGATGTCTGCCCACCTATTGGGACTCACATTCCTGTTTTACAGACAGGAACGTGGAGGTTTCCAGCCAGTTCCATTTTATGCTGATGACTGCCTTACCCAGTGTAAATCCACCAATCAAGAGATCTACCTAATCCACTCCGCTGATCCCTCTGGTGAAAAACAATGAGCGCGGATATGTTCCGGTGCTATCAACAGATAAACATGCAGGGAAGCAGATGGAGAGCAGGACTGACTTGGGAGCCGGGCTTTTTCTGAAGGGAGCGCTGTTGAAGATAATGTGGTATGACATGCCATTTTGATGTGGACTGCTTGAACGCAAGATGCTGGAAGCCATGCAGAGAGAAAATGTTGCAAGTTTGCGCTAATTACCTGAGAGAGTCAGACAAGGCGGAGACATATGAAGCTCTGCCAGAAAACCTGCACACCTTCTGACCTGCATCTCACTCTTGCTGCAAGGCTCCTACTCAGTCAAGCAGCCGAGGTTCGTCGTCGTCATGGTGGCGGTTGACTTTGAAGCTTCCAACGCTAATTCATTCATCCAGCAGCTCGCTTGTGAGTTTTATTGTCTTCCTATGATGCTTCAAGACAGGAGGCACGGGACACCTTGAACTGGTCAATAGCCAATCGCAGAAAACAGATGGACAAACAACCACATTCACACTTGTATAATTTATTTTAGAGCAAGGGTACCCAAGTTTTTGAAACTGAGAGCAAAATTATATTGTGTGTGTATATATATGTATATATATGTATATACAGAATATGTGTGTGTGTATACACACACACACATGTTTTATATAATTTTATAATTGTATATATTCATTCATTCATTCATCTTCCGAACCGCTTGATCCTCACTAGGGTCGCGGAGGGTGCTGGAGCCTATCCCAGCTGTCTCCGGGCAGTAAGCAGGGGACACCCTGAATCGGTTGCCAGCCAATCGCAGGGCACACAGAGACAAACAACCATCCACGCTCACAGTCACACTTGGGACAATTTAGAGTGCCCAATCAGCCTGCCATGCATGTCTTTGGAATGTGGTAGGAAACCGGAGCACCCGGAGAAAACCCACGCAAGCCCGGGTAGAACATGCAAACTCCACACAGGGAGGCCGGAGCTGGAATCGAACCCGGTACCTCTGCACTGTGAAGCCGACGTGCTAACCACTGGACTACCGGGCCGTATATATATATATATATATATATATATATATATATATATATATATATATATATATATAAAAATTATTATTATTATTATAATAGTGTTGTTCTGTTGAATGAGCCCTCTACATGGCATTCTCTGTTTAACATACGGTTGAAAGCAGACTGACTTGCGATTTCTTAAACCCATTTCTTTGAACTAACTGTGCCATCTAGTGTAGTAAAAAAAAATATACAACTGGTTCATGAAACAGCGTGAAGCTTCATTTTCTCACCTTTACAAGTTCAAGTTATCCGGGAAGTTACTTAAGTAAATGTAACGGAATAACTGCAGTGTGGTTAACTTCTTTTTACACTAAAGCTAAACGCAAGAATGAGCTGTGTGCAGCTCATACATGAAAAAAAAAGCATATCCAGAACTAATCATGAATGTCCCTGATTCTACCTTAGTGGTTCATTTGTAAAAACCTCTCTTACGTGTCCTCATTCTTATTTTTATTTACTGGCAGTAACATATTCTTTGTGCCGTTTTGTTGAATATAAACAACTTATTTCCACACCAGCCAAGTGAAATATTTGACGTGCAATGGTATGATGAGGCTGCCTGTGTGACTGTCTGACCCGGACCTGCAGGGCATTTCCTCCTGACACTGGCATCTCTGAGTAAAGAATGACCCTAATTTCTGTGGACACGGCACTGTGCCCACTCCCCCGGATCTTGGCGCCCATTCCATTTCATGGTGCATCGCCCTCGCCCGTGATTATGCAGCGCTTTCAGGTGCAGAGGAGGAAATGTTTCGTAAAACTGATGTCCCTGTCAGAGGCGCGCCGCTCTCCCTTCTCTCGCTGCACATGTCACTCGGCTGATTGGCGAATTACCATGCCGATGTGAGGAGCGGCCCCGCCCCCTGCCCCGAGTTCACAGACCCCCGTGTGGCGGCAAATGAGGAGTTGCATATGCTGGGGTGTCAACGCTTTCCTGCTCTCATTTGCATTGAAAGAATGGAAATCAAATGGTTTAATGTCAAGGCAAAGCTGGTAAACAGCGGTGGTGTTGACATGTTAAAAACATAATATAACTTAAATGTCATATGGATCAAAGCAGACCCAAGAGCAAAACTATTCTTTGATAGAGCTTTTATTTTACCACTTGGGTAAAGGGGTTGCTCAGGGATTAGTCCTTTGCATTCAAACTGAAAAGAGAGAGAGAAAAAGAGAGAGACAATTTGCTACTTTTCTGTCCATAAGGACATAAACGAAATGCAAACCAAAGGCTGCATGTCCTATATATCAGGGAGAAGCACACAACTTGACTTGGGATACGTGTAGTAATTAATTAGCCATTAGCTGATTCTTTGGTCAGCTGAGACGACTAAATGAAATCTCCTCAGCAGTTCTGCCCACTCACTTCCACTTGAGAGACTTCCGGCTTAATTTAAAATCCTCATTCCCTCTGGAATGACCTAAAAGTAAAACTATAAGCGAATGTTTGTGCAATTACGCGCAGCCTCTTCATGTACTCAAGCCTGATCTGAGGATGATGAAACCAAGCGATGTCTTTCTCGTAGACATGCAACGTGAACAAGGTTTTGGTTACGTGGGTGGTGCAATACATCAAAGCTTCCATTCATTCTGCATTTTTATTAATCGTCAAATTCATTTAAATACTGTTTTTTTTCTCATGTAACAAGTATTATTCATGGTCATGACACCAAAGGAATGGATTGTTTTCACTGAACCAAGTCTACAATTACGTTGTGGATGCCTGCCCGCCACAACAGTTTTGATTCTAAAGCTCCCCAAATTGTCAGCACGGTAATGTAGTGGTTCACAGATCTGAGGTTGCAGGTTGGAATCCCTTCATGTTTGCTTTTTAAATTTTTTTTTTTTTTTTTTTTTACTCATTCAGTACCAGCCAGTTCTGGACCAAGTCTGAAAAGACGTTTAAAAACGTATTTGGGAGTGAGTGAGTTTTTAATAATCAGTGCACTCCAAATTTCTCCCACATTACAAAAATATGCAGCTTAAGTTAAATGAAGACTCATCATTGTCCTTGAGGGTGTATGTCAGTGTAACTTTGTTGTTTGTCACTATGAATCCCTCCTCTCGCCCAAAGTCAGCTGAGATCGGCTCCAGCTCCCCTGCGACAATTATGATCACAAGTGCAACTGAAAATCGAACAATAGAATAAGTACCGGTGGTGGTTTCTGGTTGGTGCATTATGTGCGGTAGCATTGCTGGCTGTGCGTCAAAATACCCCAACATAAAAAAAAAAGAAAAGAAAAAAATGCTACGTTAAATGTTTTTATGCTGCGGAATGCATGGCCTGTCAGTCATTGATGCTTGTATGGGGAATATACACCCCCTTGTGGAGTCACCCACTGTAGAAGGAATGCCATTTCAAAGCTAAAGTTAAAACCAACATGAGGTCAACCACATCCCAGGGCCGTTTAACTGGTCTCGGCATCAAAAGCATTAACCACACAGTTGGGGTCAAACTCAAGGCCCGGGGGCCAGACCTGGCCCACCACATCATTGTATGTGGCCTGCGAAAGCAAATGATCTTCATCAACTTAATGTTTCTTGCTAAAATAGTTCAATTATCAATTGTCTTCAATCGCCCTTAAAATAAATGTCATCATATTTGAACAAACATTTTTTTTTTACTGGCCTCTGATTTCAAAACAATGTATTTGTCAGTTTGATGTGGATGGAATATGAAGCAAACAAACATCGAATGGGGTTCACAGTAATAAAGGCCCCGACGTAAACTATAACTACGATGAGTTGGACACCCCTGTCTCATAGACTGTTGGAAGCATGGATTCAAACCCCAACCTCAGAACTGTGAGGTGGATGCGCTAATTTTCATTGTGTGTGAGTGCGTGTGTGTGTGTGTGTGTGTGTGTGTGTGTGGTGGTGGGAGGGGGGACGTGGGGGTGGGAGGGGGGGCAGAGGGGATGTCGCGTGTTGGCGCCAAATGGGGGATTTTGCACAGGATGCAGTTCAGACTGAAACGGCTACTGGATGAGTTTCCAAAAGCATTTGTCAATCTGTGAGAAAAAAAAACAAGAAAACACACAAACACAAGAATTCTAAATATACTTAAGATGAAGGAAAGTGATTGCGTTATGTGCGCATTCATGTGTGGATAAATAGCCTTTTAATGTGTAGTTTGAGCTTGCATTTGTGTGGCTTGTTACGATTCTCCTTCGGGTCTGTGTTGGTCTATTCTGGACCAGAGACGCTGGCTCAGTAGACTGGAATGCTTCAGGGCACCAGGGACATCTTGATTCCCTCACTGCCTAAGCGCTCAACTAAATGCCCCCTGCATTATTCATGCATGTATCACTTTATTGCTGTGCAAGGTTTTCACTCAAAGTTTCTGCCGCACTGTTGATGCGAACTACCCTCAAGACTTCTCGCTGACATAACTTCCCTCGGTTCATGTTTTAACTCCAACAACATGACCAAAGACTTGTTTTGCAACAAGGGTAGCTGTTATACAATTTCTACACGGTGAAGCATGTTGAGTGAAAAAAAAAAACCCAAAAGTGAATACATCCAAAGCTTCTGTGTAGGTCACTTACATTTTACGGTCTGTCTAGCCTACTTTGCAGGCACTGTGTTATCATGCAACAGTGATGTAACACAAGTAAGACTGTTTTCGAAGGATGTGTGGTGCTCTTCCTTTCGCCATTCATTCGTTGTGTGTTAATGACTTTATCAATTCCTCCAAATTTGGGGGAGGGGGGGGGGGGGGTTCCGCAGTCATCAGCAATCTGGGAAATGCCCTTTTCTGTTCCAATGAGACTATGCCCCAGTGTACTCAACGACATCCTTAAAGGTCTGTTTGGATGAGTTTAGTGTGGAAGAACTTAACCCCATGAGACTGACTTTGGGATGAACTACAGACGGAATTCGGAGCCAGGCTTTTGCCTGACCTCACAAATGTTTATTTGGGTGAATGAATACAAATTTTTCCCATTTTCCCAGGGCATTTGTTAGTCAGGAATACATCTCCAAGCCAATACAAAAAAAATTGCAGGTAAGATGCATTTAGGATGTCTGCCCACCTATTGGGACTCACCTTCCTGTTTTACAGACAGGAACGTGGAGGTTTCCAGCCAGTTCCATTTTATGCTGATGACTGCCTTACCCGGCAGTGTAAATCCACCAATCAAGAGATCTACCTAATCCACTCCGCTGATCCCTCTGGTGAAAAACAATGAGCGCGGATATGTTCCGGTGCTATCAACAGATAAACATGCAGGGAAGCAGATGGAGAGCAGGACTGACTTGGGAGCCGGGCTTTTGCTGAAGGGAGCGCTGTTGAAGATAATGTGGTATGACATGCCATTTTGATGTGGACTGCTTGAACGCAAGATGCTGGAAGCCATGCAGAGAGAAAATGTTGCAAGTGTGCGCTAATTACCTGAGAGAGTCAGACAAGGCGGAGACATATGAAGCTCTGCCAGAAAACCTGCACACCTTCTGACCTGCATCTCACTCTTGCTGCAAGGCTCCTACTCAGTCAAGCAGCCGAGGTTCGTCGTCGTCATGGTGGCGGTTGACTTTGAAGCTTCCAACGCTAATTCATTCATCCAGCAGCTCGCTTGTGAGTTTTATTGTCTTCCTATGATGCTTCAAGACATACCGGATGGAAATGCAAGTCCCGCGGGGAACATGTCTGAATCATCAAGGTTGTTCTGTAGACTTACTTTGCATGGCTGGGAAATTAATTGGACCCTACCCAAACTACAACATCTATTCGCAGTGTTGTAGCATTATAAGTATGGCAGCAAGATTAATAAAATGGCAAATTAAAATGTCACTATCATGCTTCCATGTTAGAAAACAACCCCATTATAATTTCAGGGGGAACTATCAATAAAGAGTGCTCCTAAATTTACAGAATTTATTGTCCAACCAAAAATTTATGAAACAATATGTCACGAGTGACATTTGGAAGGTCGAACCGTCATCATGTAAGACGTCAAGCGGGATGTCAGTACATCTCACAAGAGTACAGTACATCAATTGTTTGCCTGCCCTCAACAATGCCTTCTTCTCATTTCTTTAGCTGCTATGCCTACTTCCTGTACAATCTACATTTTTTTTTAATTATTCTTTATTTCGTCATTACAATGGTGAAATAGTATTTTGTTTGGTTGTTGTTTTTTTTAACATTTTGAGGACATCTCATAATGTTAATGTTACTTTAACATGAATCGGAATGGCATCTAGCAGAGAAAGGACTTATGCTGTAGCTGAACAATCTGAATCATGTCTGTCCTACTTTTTTGACTGAACACAGGCATCGTTCTTCCACTCCAGTCCTGTAGGTGGTGCTAATACATTAAACAGCGTGTGACAAATGCCCCTCACAGTAAGCTTCTTTTCACCACTGCTCAGTTTGATGCATCAAGTGAGTGACAGTTGGCACTGTCATGCAAGTGGACTGTAATGACGACAAACAGTTCTTTGAACTCGACTTTTAATGCAGGGTGGCATTAATTTGAACAAGGTCTTCCTTTAACCAATCAATCTACCTGCTTACCTACCTTCGTCGCGCTTTAAGTGCTTGCCAGTCAGAACACAATTTTTTTTGTGCTCTTCGGATGAAACAAAAGAGAGTGCTAAAAATAATGCACATTTTTATGAATTGGTCTTATTTTAAATGTCAGCTGGTTGGGGTCCTGCTGAAACATGTCTCCTTTCTTTCTATATCCGTCTCGATCGATAAGTCTACCTTTGGCAATGCAACATGTTGTGTCACCATGACATTTGGTCACCCTCCTTTTCTTCCCTCACCTGCCTCGCTGCTGAATAGGAATGTAACAATGAGATTTAGCACTGGATCAATAGCTGCACTCCTATGATACATTTACTTCCATAATGAATACTGATGGATGAAAACAAATACCTGCATAGGGAATTTGTATTCTGCCTTGGTTGTGTGATAGCTGTGCCAATGATGTTTCATTATGTTTTTTTCCGCCAGTGTGTGTGTGTGTGTGTGTGTGTTTTTCGTCTCTCTCCATCCATGCAATCAAATAAAGGATATACACATGATTTAATCAAGTCTATGGCAGTAATGTCAAGCCAACCTCTTGTGTGTTTATGAGCAGCATTATGGGTATGTGGGCTCACTTCACACGTGATATCCTGCCCGTGAATACCATGCCATTGTTTGTATTTCAGTCATTGGTGTAGACATAGTGGGATATTTATAATAAATATGGAAAATGAATTGATCCTTACTGCATGTGTATGCGTGTATATTCCTGGGCCGTGTGCTCATTGTGTGCAAGGAATTGTCAATGGAATATAAATGTGAGGTTTATCTCCATTTTGGAGACGACATGCAAGATGTGTTTACTGTAGCCATGGAGCAGGGTGTATGCTTATATTGTTTGTATGTTTCTACCTATGCTGGTGTACTTATATTTGTGTTCTATTCAGAGTTCATTGTTATTTTTTGTGATTTTCAAACACTACAAGGCTCATTTCTTAAATCCATGAAAAGAAAAAAAAAAAATCAAACAAGACTGAGAGAAACTAGTGGGGAAATGCCAGGCACCTTTAAGTAAAATTGAAATGACGGGTTCGATTGATTTTCCAAGTCTTGTGGTAAAAATCTCTGTCATGTTTTCACTGCTCAGTTTGCTTCAGCTCAAAATGGCTTGATTTCAATTGGTTCTTCAACTGCATAAAAATATGAAAAACAGCACGTTCATGACTAGACAAGACACGCAAACAACAGCAGATTGATTTACATCTCAGTATGTTGTGGCAGCACAGCGGTCGACTGATGAGTACGTCCGCTTCACAGTGCAGAGCTGCAGGTTCGATTCCAGCTCCAGCCTTCCTGTGGGGAGTTTGCGTGTTCTCCCTGTGCCTGCGTGAGTTTTCTCTGGGTACTCCAGTTTCCTCCCACATTCCAAAAACATGCACGGCAGGCTGATTGAACACTCCAAGTCACACTCGGCGTGAGTGTGGATGGTTGTTCGTCTCTGTGTGCCTTGCGATTGGCTGGCAACCGGTTCAGGGTGTCCCCCGCCTACTGCCCAAAGACAGCTGGGATAGGCTACAGCATGCAGAGTACAAGTGTAACGTTGCAGAGTCCAAAACAGAGTAAGCTAACACTAGATATTATGTTTATCTTTTTAATTATTTGCTACCAGTGGTTTACCCAAATGTTATGAGTGGGAATTGCAAGTGCAGCCTTGTTAAACTGAGTAGGTGCTGTGAAAGGGTAGAGAAGCTAGCCATGATTATAGATGCTAAATGTCCACCATCATATCAGTTTGCAACTCTGCAAATTTGACTTTGTCAAGGTTATATGTGGATGTGATACTCATCCAAAAGATGTGAAAAGCCTCCTGTTGTTAGACAATTAGCTCCTTGCATTTTGTTTAGTGTTTGTGCTCAAAGCCCCAAGTCATTGACCCCACCCCCCTCCCGCGACCCCCTCCCCTCACATGACTGACATCTCGCTGTTTAAACATCTTGCCACGTGTTTCCCTTTTGATCAGCGTCTGCCATTCTTACTGATTTTCCAAATCACTGATGCTTGTCAAAGAATTAATTACCTGGATCGTTGCTCTGCTGAATCCGGCACCAGCTGCAAGAGGTTCACTGGAGGGACCTCTGCATCCTTGCAGCATTCCCCGCTAATCACCTACAATCCATTTCAAAGTCAACCTGATTGGCCGACTACCAGAGGAATAATGTGGAATTAAAATGCATCCGGACAGTAACAGTTTCATATTTGCATATGGCACACAGCAGATTAACTTGCAGGAGCCTGCCCGATGCGAGGTGAACATCCGCATAAGCGTCAGTGCGAATGGCAGTTGCATCCTGTAGTTTATTAGATGAATAATGGCGTAAAGTATTTTCCAAAGCGCACATGCTTGCTGCCTTTTTAGATTTTCACCACAATGTGTTCATTAACAGGGGAAATGAACTTGAGAAGGCACACTTTTTTTAGTGGGTGATAAAGGTATCAGAAGTGATCTCAAAACGCTAATGAATCACTCCGCATTTGCATTTTCTGGATCATAAACATTCATACTAGTCATATACTTAGAAAATAAAACATTGCACACTTGAGACGGGTCCGCCTTCAGGGCGTATCCGGCCATGCAGCTTGCTGTGGGGTACATACAGGATAAGTAAGAGGTTGTAAAGGCACCCGCTGTGTCTGCTGTGTCAGTTGTGCTGCTGGTGGTTCTGCAGGGGGTTGCAGCAGGATGACGTCAGGCAGGCTCAAGCACTCGCTGACCTCTGTCACAATGATAGTTCAGTTTGGGCCTAACAGCTTTATAACAAGTGCAGGCGGTGTCTTACAGTGCAGTGGGAGATGCTTTACAAGTACAGCAAGGGGTGTACTATTCAAGGGATTGCAGACAAGTTGCCTGGGGCAGAATTTCCCATTGATTCATGCTTAGTGGTTACACAAAAAATGGAAATGAGAGGAACATTTTTGGAAGGAGAGGCAAAGATGTAAAGTTTCAACTTGTTCAGCTCCACCAAGGAAATTGTGTTTTCATCTGTATTTACAGTATGTGCAATTTTCCAAGAACCTTTTTAGAAATGAGTTGCCCCTGTGTTTCCAACACACACACACGCACACACACCATAAAAGCATCAGAGACCACAACAGCCACAGTGGTAACGACTGTGTTAATTTGTACCTCAGCTTCAGTGTGATACAACCATTAAGTTGTTTCCGATCTTTGCCAGAGCAAAGTAAGGTATGGTGTGATTTTTTTTTCCGAGGTATCCTTTAAATATATCAGTGGCTTTTGTCATTGTTGTTCAAAGCAAGTGGAGTTGCTTTTATTGTTACGACAACCAGTCAGCATCAGAGGAAGTCACAAACTTACCCAGATTGCAGCACATACTATACATGACGTACTGATGTAAAAAACAATTTTTCAAATGCAAAATAAAATTTTATCTGACGGCACGGTGGTCTACTGATGAGCACATCTGCCTCACAGTGCAGAGGTGCAGAGTTTGATTCCGCTACAGCCTTTCTTAGTGGACTTTGCATGTCAGCCTTGGGGCCAAATTGCAGCCTCAGTGTTTGATGTTGGAACCTATGTGATGTTGTGATAGTGATAGTTCAGGATATAGTCTGCCTTCAGCCCGAAGTCAGCTGGGATAGGCTCCAGCAACTCCCTGCAACCCTGTTCAGGATAAGCGCTGTTGAAAATGGATAGATGGATCTGCACAAAACTTCACATTTTTTGTGGCTCTTTTGAGGCACTTTAAAAATGTAACAAGACAAAGTAGGCCTCAACAAGAAATGTTGAAAGGTGATCATTGGAATACACACTTGAAATTATGGCCTGGTTATATTATTTTTAGATTTCAACATGTAGGCCTATTAGTGCCCTGCATTTTCACAATATGCAATTGTGATATGAAAGAATTGTTCTTTGATTTAAGAGCATTTTTTTTATTGTTACCATTCACAACAATTAACTTATGTGATGAAAAAACAGCAACATTTTACTCGTGACTTTTTTACGTTTTGTTTTCATTTACTGAATTGCCTTTATTGTTCCAAATGGCAAGATTATGGTAACACCTTGACCTAGAAAACATTTTATTCAGCACTCCTTTTAAACCGAGATAGAATCAAGCAGTCTATTATGGAATTTATACTGCATTCTTGATGTTATGAGAACATGGAAAAATATATCACATTTATTACCTACGACATTTTAGATAGACCTTCTCTTTAAGGTTAAGTTAAAATGTTTTATGCTTAAATTGTAGATTAATGTTGACGACCTTACATTATTATTCTTTTTTTACCATTTGAAAAGCAGCGCCTGCTGTGGGATGAAAGCAATCAGGCGAAAACACATTGCCGGTGCCACTGGCTCGCCTTTGTACTAACCTCATCTCAAAGCCCAGATATGCCATAACACCCGTTTGGATCCATGAAAAAGCACCTTGCACTGGAGTGGGAAATTGGCTACAAGTCATTATGCACAAACACCAAATGCCTTGGCATTTTCTCTCGCTGCCAAACAATCACCTCCCTTTCCTATGTCTATTTGCAATTAATGATTGAATTTCAGTCTCCTCCAAAATCCCATTTCAGCTTTGTGTATGTATCCCCAACACACACAACTGCTAACGGTACACAACATGCATAGCAACGTTTATCTCCAGCCTTTAGATGAGGGGCCTATGGAAACAGTCTTGATTATTTCCCTCCTTCTCCAAAGCACTGCTGTGTGCTTTGGGATTAGAGAGGCTTTCTGTGGTGGCTGCACATGCACACTGGCTGGCTGCAGGCAAGAGAAGAAGTGCGAGAGAGTGAGAGAAAGAGAGAGAGAGAGTCCTCTGCTCAATAACTCCCCGCTTTATTCCACCTGCTCTCCTCACCCAGCACTCAGCCAGCCCACCCACCCACCCCTACCCTTCTTCTCCTCCACTCACAACACACTAGCCAGTCCTAGGAGTATTACATCACCCTGATGTAATGTCTAACCAATCACAGCATAGTGTGGCGCTAAAACCTTCCAGGATTATGGAAGTCGGTTGCTCAGACTGGGTAATGAGAGAGAGAGAGAGAGAGAGAGAGAGAGAGAGAGAGAGAGAGAGAGAGAGAGAGAGAGAGAATGTGAGCATGCATCAGTCAACCAAGTTTGCAATGAAGAGACTCTGCATAAATTCTGTGCCTTCTGCCCGCAAGTGAGGGATACAGATAAACATTGTCAAGGTGCCTTTTAAATGTGTACCTTACAGCACAATATTAGTGCAAGTCTGCCTTGCAGGAGCGGCTGGACTGGCAAGTGTCAATAACGGGTATTCACCCGGTAGGCTTAGAGTCATTATGGAATAGTTGGGAGGAAAAAAACCAAAACACATTTTTTCCTTTTTTATTTCTTATTCTGCAAGACCAGCCCCATTTCAGTGGCGGCCGACTCCATTTCATCCTAATCTTCGCAATGACTGACAGTCCACTGAAACTATCAGCCACAGTAATAAAGCGCCCCCTTCACACACACACGCACACACACACAGACACAAAGACCAAAAATGCCAGGGTTGATTTTTTTGTGTTTATTTTGTCTCAGCCCTGGCTAGAGTAAAAAAAAAAAGCAATTCTTACCCCCACTTAAAAGTCATTTAATAATGATACAAAGTACATGTATATCAGACTTTCACTTTTCTTAATCTGTATTTATGTATTAGACATATACATATGAAGTAATATGATCTAAATTAGTTCCGTTTGTAATTCTGATAAGTTTCCATGTCTCTCTGTAGATGTCGGGGCGGGAAGGCGGCCTTATTGTCCTTTGAGCCATTTCGGCCTATTAGCCCATCTTGTTGTTGTCGTCGGCCCTGAGGGCAGATGGAGTGTGTCTGTCATTGTGACTGACGCTGCATGATGTCACCTTTTTCCCTCTCGACACGACTTCACACCATATGGAGCCTCCCCCTGCAAACGTCACCTCCACTTTCCGAGTCTCACACACACACACACACACACACACACACACACACACACACACACACACACACACTCGACACTCACTCCTGCATGAAGCCTTCAGGCACACACACAGCATCAGACAATGCCGCAGCGGCAACTAGCAGTTGGCGATTTCCGATGGTGTGCGCATTTGTGTGCGGCAAATACAGTAAGTGCCCCACCAGTCCATTTGTTGTGAACGCTTTGGGAGGAAATGACTGGCTTTTGAAGGACAGGAAGGGACTGCTGAGTTCTGACAAGAAGGCCCGGCGATGGAAATGATGAATGACTAATGGGTTAGCTGTTAGCAGAAAAATGCTCACTTCCAGAATCAACGTTCCATACGATCCATACTTACAGCATGTGCATTTATCTTTTCCCATGGAACAGTGGTTGAATGGCAGAATTCCCATCACTTCTCACACAGTGCTTCAACGCCAAAGTAGACGGTTCATACCAAAGATGCCACGGCAAAACCGTTTTGATCGGTATGGGGGGGGCGCGGTGGGCTTATGGTTTTTATTTCCTGAACCAATTCTCAATCCACAAGTGTTCATTTAGTTTTGCAGGGGCTGAATTTAGGGTTGTTATTCATAAGCGAGGGAAATCTCCTGTGCCGGCGTATGCAGGAGAGCTGTTAGCATCAGTGGTGTCAGCTTTTTCTTCGCAGGCAATTCTCAGTGGAGATTGGACATTTGGCAAACTGCAGCTGGTTTTACCTTGACACTTTCTTAACCGCCTCCTGGGGGGGGGCCCCATACTCGAGGAAGCTGCTGAACTCTAGACTAACCATAGGGTTCGCGTTGTGCTTTAGCGGACTACCAGGTGAATGCAAAACGTTATATTATTTCACAGGAAAAGGATTTTTAGATTACGTGTGTTGTAATGTATCGTTTATATTTAATATCGATGTCAACTCTTAGATGAACAAAATGCTTGCGTCACTATGAAAAAGTGCTTGCGTCAACCATGAAAAAAGTCAAGCACATTTTATCTTGGCCGACCACAGACAGTTGGGTAAGATATCGGTTATTTGTGATTATGACCTTTAAGTATGTTAAAATGATCTGTCAAGTGTGACATGTGAAACCCAGTTAGCAGTTCGCTATTTGGTATTTCATGTGGCTCTGCGGCAGGGGCAACTATCTAGCTTACATTGAGGCTCACTGCCTAGCTACACTTATGATATTTTGAAAACAATACATTGTGACACCTTCCACAGATTACAGGAGACGTTAGTCAGTAAACTCATGTTTATTTTCAACAAAGGACAGCTCCTCTATGGCCTTAGTGAAAGCTGAAAACCTTGAAAACTTCACGAGACTGCTTTTGTTATTTTTTTTGCCTTAAATTCAACGCTTTTTCAAATATATTTTTTAAAAATGTGTTCATTTTTTTTTTTAACTGATTTCTCCATTATTTAAGTTCAAAAGCTGAGATTGCACACTGGTCATAAAGCTCCAAGTTTATATATTGCCTATTAGCACCTTTTAGAATCTAGATAGTCTGCAAACTTCTAGTCATTATTTAAAGCATTTAAGATTATGCAATCCTCTGGGCCGAAACAATTGTAAAGTATATCTTTGTGAAAGGAGTTACTCCATCCAATGGGCCAGTTTTGTAAAGGCTGAGAATAATCATTTCTTTATTCTAGTTTCCTTTGTCAAAGAGAACATGTATCCTGTTAAGAAGTAAGGGAGCAGGAGGGGGGGGAAAGCAATTTAATTTCAGTCAGACTATGTAATATGTGAAACTGTAAATCGCAAAACAGGAGAATGAGACTCTCAGATGCATCTTATCAGAAGATACATTCAAGCCATCCCGGGCCTGGCTTTTAAATTTCACATTCACGGAGGCGACAGAAAGTGGCAGGGACGGCCAGAAACAGGGAAGAAAGATTAATGTAAATCTCCAAATAAGGCATTAATATTTCATTAAAGCCTCTTCCCCCCACCCCCCTCACCTCCCTCTCTCTCTGAGTGACAGAGGATAGGAGATAGTGGCCGATTTAATGATTTTCGACTCCCTTCCTTTCATTCTCTCCAATGTCACTGGGCACCCCTCTCCACCTCCTTTTCCCAGTCAGCAGATGGGCTTAGCCTCATTTTTTTATGAATCCCTTGCAGAGCCAGCTGCACATAATTACATTCAATTCAACCTTATCGCTCAAATTAAAAAGATTAGATTATTTGTGAAAGAAGTGTATGCAACTCTGCCACTTTATAGTGAGAATGAGCCCACCCCCTCACACATAAATCCTTTACAGATACAATGTCACAGCACAATATTATCTTTAAAATAAAAATGTTTGATTTAAAAGAAATCTCTCGCGCTCACATGTTTTTCCATCAGTCTACATACTGTTGATATGGATAGTGTCTGCGTGAGTGTCGACTCAGCGATGAATCAGCACCAAATAAACTTTTTCAATCGGAGTGGAACTTATTCCACATGACTATTTATTTCATACCGCCTCCATAATTATTCACATACAACAGAAATCTCTTCTGACTCAGCATCGCCAAAGTGTGAAGGCAGCACATTTTTTTACCAGACACGTGGATATTAATATTTGTGTGTTACACTAATGAATCTCGGAGGAAGTGCCATCATTGAATCTGTGTGTGTGTGTGTGTGTGTGTGTGTGTGTGTGTGTGTGTGTGTGTGTGTGTGTGTGTGTGTGTGTGAGTGAATGTTCTATGTTGTATGATATGAATATACAGGCCCATGTATCACTTTGTCTGCCTATTGATCGTCGACACTAATGCTGTTTGATTAGTCTGGTCTGGCTCCAGCAGAAACAGTCACTGCTGAGTAGGGAATGCAATATAATTCAGATTTCTCCCAAGGTCCCCCGGGGATTAGTTGAGTTGCTATCACCCGCAGCATTACTAATTGATTGCCTGATTGCGAACACATTCATTCCAGGTCATGCACTGTGCATTCATCCCACAAACGCTTCAAATATGACTCTTGATTGTTGCAGCCTTTTGTGTGTGTGTGTGTGTGTGTGTGTGTGTGTGTGTGTGTGTGTGTGTGTGTGTGTGTGTGTGTGTGTGTGTGTGTGTGTGTGTGTGTGTGTGTGTGTAAAGTGACATAGGAGCAGGCTCCTTGCACAGGAGGGTCGATAGATTACGGATATCCCACATGACACGATCAAATATAAATGACCTTTTAGCAAAGGAAAAAAAAAAGCTACTTCATCATCGTTCACCAATCTGAAGAAGGTAATGCATCATTCGCACCCGAAAACAATGGGGAGCATGTAGAAGTCAAGATGGTTAGTTAGATTGCCACAAGGCCAAAAAAATAAATAAATCCGCACTCAAGTAATCATTTCATGCTTTTTCATGCGTTTTTGTACTTGATAATTCCGCTCTATTGTCAAGTTAAACAAATTCTAAATGAAGAAAAGTATTGTCAGAATATCAAACTGTCCTTCCTGTAATTCCCATCTTTGTTCTTGTAAACATCAAGTGATCAAAAGAAGTTATTTCATCTGTGACATCATTATGACCAAAGAGGATGCCACGCATGCACTTCCAAATTCGGGCAAACTGTTCTCTTGTGCTACCCCGCAGCGAAAACCAAGTACAGACTGTAAAAGCCTTTAATCGTCCACGAGGAGAACATGCAAAACCCCACACAGTAAGGCCTGAGCCCGGATTTGAACTCACGACCCCCGCTCTGTGATGCGCATGTACTAACCAGTCAGTCACTGTGCCGCCTTCGCCTGACATCAACCATTTTGCAGAAGCACCGTTTGGGTCTTGTTTGGAAACAGAATGTTACAGGAAGAGATTTTCATATTATCTTCGGCATATGGCAAACAAAGGTCCATTGACCCAGCAAAATGGACTTTCCGAGGGGAGACAGCTCTTCTGTAATTAAGAGATGTCGTGATGGGCACAGCTTATAGTTCATGAGGCCTCAGGCGCCACTTGTGTTGCCCTTCATCAAAGTTTTTGATTGGACAAAAACGTGAAGAAAAAAGAAGACAATATGTTTGGTCCCCACAATACACAATGTCGCATCGATCAGTGTTGTTTCACACCAATCAACAGTGCGCCTGGTGATATTTTGAAGTGTTTGATATCTTCGAAACATGGATTGTTAATTAAGTATGTGCTACTTTCCTGGTATTTCAGCCACTTTTCTATCCCCTTGCTTTTATTACACAATCATTTCCATCTACGAGACATTATTTAGTTATTAATGATTACAGTAGTCACTTTCACAAGGGAAATTGCGAGCAACAGAGGTGACTTTGGCACTAAAACTGTCACCGGGAAGTCAAATGAAATAAGCTCTTTAATGGCGGAGACATCACTTTGTTGGGTGTATGCGTGGCCGCTCTGTTGTGTGTGATATACAGTTTATTGAAGAGTGGCGTATTTCAAAGTGACACCCTTCATTCCATTCTCCGGAATGACTATAAAGTGGACATGTTTTACTGCGCATTATAATAACTATCATAACGGCATGATTAAGAATGCGCGGCAGTAGTGTTGCACATAAAACCTGAGCTTTTCTGTAATTACTTCAGGAATGACTGAAGCGTATAAGACGTACAGCTTTTCTTTATTTTAAGATGATTGTTTCATGTATTTTTTTTGCGTGGGACACAGTCATGCAGGAGTCATGTTCAAAATTGGACGCTTTTGCTGATGTATTGGAACGTTTTGATGGTCAAGATTGATTTTTTTTCCCCTGAGGACAGTCTGACATAGAGATTTTATCATGCAGAATTTGACCAAGATTCGGTGTTGAAAAATGTTCCCATACACAGAGATTTGCTGACTTTGACTTTTGTGAGATGTAACCGTATTTCACTCGGCTTCAGCGAAGAACATCTCTTGCTTGCGATTTTGATGAGGCTTTTCTTTGGCAAGAGGTGTAAAAAACAGAGAAGGAAAAAAATGCACTCTACAGGTAAGCCATAGCAGTCAAGCAGTAAGACAAGCAGAGAGGATGAGACAATGTTACTACCACCTACATATTTTTACACTTTACGAACACTAAAATGTTACTTCCTGTTGACGCTAGAACCAATTAATTCAATGTGCGATTCATTTACTGTAGGAATGCATTCGAAATGTGAACAAAACTGTCCCAGTAAAGATTTTGTTGAATTTAAGAATTCACTGCACAGTACAATAACATAATGAATAAAAGGTTGTCAAACTACCCCCCCAAAACATATTCACTAGTCCCTCTAGTTCAAAAGAGTGAGTATGCACCTCCTCTTGCCCTGTTTGCCTATAAGACTTTATACATTTGGAAGGAGAGACAGTAAATTCTTATTACAATCACAAAAATGTTTCAGAAATCTGGCTCTGTAATTACTTTTTAATCTACCGATAGAAATACACACTATTGAATGTTTTAATGTTTGTCAACTAATGTGTGAAAATTGCTCATTTACAAAAAGGGCCAGGAGAAATAAATGTGCTTTAGATTAGTTTCATTTACATACGATTGAAAGTTTGACTATATTTGAAGTCTAATCAAGATCATCTGGCCTATGAGATTTATTGCAAAGAAAACATCCTCGGGTTGCTGTAAAATGAGGCAACATCGAATTTACAATGTTAAGGATTAGTGCCGTGAGAGCAGGGAGATGTCAACACGCAACACAATGCATTACAATAGTTTCCGGCATGGTATAATTCATGCAAACATCCCCAGGCTATTCATACCACACTGCTACAATGTAATTGTGTCCAATATTTAATCCAACTAAGAGTGGCAGAGGTTCAAGTCCAGCCTGAAATGAATATTTCAGTGATGTCATGTTGTCTACAAATGTGACAATTTGGTTGGACTGGTAACCCCTTTATGTTTTTTGTTTTCTTTTAACAACTTTGAAATAGGGGGTGACAGGGTCTACAAGAGTTGACCACTTCCAAGGCCGTGAATATAAAACAAATGATGGAAAACTGTAAGTACGGCGGTATCGAAGCATGACCACGTGGGCCACCTCATGACAGATTTTTACATCATTTTGCAGAATAGTTCATGGTGGGCCATTCGGAATCTTGACATCTCACAAGTCGTACGCTGAGGACCTGCTGCAGAGCAAATCAAATTTTGTATTGAACAAACAATGGGGGAGGGTAAACGTAAGAGGAGTAACTGTCCATTAACGCTTATTCCATACCTCTGTTTTAAATACTTTTGAAAATAATACTCAAACTGTGTGACCACATTTAAGATCTGTGCCACCAATTAGCCGGTGGCCTGAGAGGCACGCCTAATATGAAATTACGCTCTTAGCTTTTGACTACCACAATCATTTGCTTTTTTTTTTTTTTTGGGCGAAGTTGTGGCACAAAGTAAAGGAATTTCATTACCCCTTCCAAATTGATTGGCTAATGTTTTCCGAAAATCAATACGGCCTCACTCAGTTTACTAATTGGATTATTCGTTTTAGCTCTGAGATGTCCAAACACCAAGCTAATGCATATTGTTTACAAAATGATTGGAAGAAGAGGCCACCGTCAGAGTCAAATACTTTCATATTTATTCATCTTTTTCACAAGAGATGCTTTGACATAACAGCATCATAATGTATGTTGAAGCACTCCTGGCTAGCAACGCCGCTAACTGGGATATCAATAGGTTTAATACTAATCATTAACAAAGCTTGCCTTATTGAGGATGCTTTGAGGACTGTTTATTAAACAGGGTATAATAATAATTAATCCACGAGTATTAATGGTAATGGATAAGACTCACGGTTGACGCCCGCTCTCTCTCTCTCTCTCTCCCCCACTCTTAAGCGCCACACTTCATTAGTGACGAGCGGATTAGTGGCAAGGAGAAAGTGCACAACACACTCCACCTTCGAAAGTGCCAACACATACACACACACACACAGACGCTCTTTTCTCCCCTCTGCTGTGACAACAAGATGGAACGCTGTCAAGCTCATTTGCTCTTCAATAGACTAACCATAATTAAGGGCACCCTGTCCAAGAAGTGAAGGAGAATGAAATGAATCGGCATCAAATAAATCATCTGGTCGGGTTGGCTTCTCCCATGCTTCCAGTCTGATTACCGTATTTGTCACCAGTGTACCCATTGAAGGTAAACTGGATGCGGGTTTAATGTGACCGTTGAGGCAACTCACAAGTTAATACCAGCCATGCTCTGGAATGTCCTTTCAGCATACTCCTTCATGGTACATTGTACATTACATGCAAAGAGTGAACTACTTATAGGAGAGACTTGACAATATAAAGTTCTCCCCGCTGCACTACAACATGCTCTGTGAAAGCGATGAGAGTATGCTCAACCCGCACAGTCTCCATAATGCACGCTGCTCCCTCCAGGACACAACATTAGGTACACGTACACAGTCGAAAAAGATCCATTTACAAGGCTTATTGCAGAGACAACAAACGAACACATGGATTTAGTCAAGTACAATGTTTCCCTCGGGCACGTTCCAGTTGATTACAGTTGATACGATAAAGCACCATATAGCATAAAAAAAGAAGCTTTAATCATGAGTGCAAATGAAACTCAACTGTCTTTTGATTAAATTAGAACCTTTTCAGAATCAAGTGTTATAATATTAACAAAATTGGAGACATCCAGTTTTTGATCCATGTTGAGATCTCAATTCTATTGTTCTCAATGCTAAATTAACATTTAAGAAAAGGATACGGAACAATAAGGAAAACATATATAGATCAAAGTACGGAACCGGGATGATTCATGATATTTGTAATATTATTCATAGATGATGAATTATTAAAATACATTTTAAAATCTCCTCCCTGTGCTATCACCTTACCCATGTTGAAGAGACTTTGACTCCCCGATGGCCCTGAGATCCACCCCCCAGAGGAATTTGGGTGAAGAGGCTGCGGAGAGGGAAGTCTGGGTTTCCCTGTTTAACCCTTTCAGGGACAACGGTTACCGGTACTTCAGTGGACAGCTTATCATGTTATCAGGTTACAGGGTGCATGAAAGGGTTAATTTGCCGCCCCCACAACCCAACCTTGTATACGCAGAAGACAATGTACACTGGAATTCATTTCCTGGATACACTTTGAGGTTTTCAGTTGGTTTTTTCATTATTTTTTTCAAAACGATTCATACATTTTCTCAAGTCAGAACTATGCAAATGTTGTCCATTCACAGTTGATAAAAATGTGTTATGCCAGAAGATGTAATGATCCAATTGAACCGTGTTGAATGAAAATTGTATTTCTTGATAAGGTGGGAGTGAATGTTTTTTTCCTGAATCCATATCAGAAGCACAAGTTTTAGTGTGCCATATCCAATTATACATCCTCCATGGGTGAGCTGGATGTCTCAACTGACTTTGGGCAACAACCATGGATTGGTTGCAGGCCAATTTCAGGGCATCTTTTCTCAACTCAATGCGACCTATTCAATAGCTCATGATGCCTAATAAATATGTTGGGTCTTAACTGTATGTTTCACTCTTCACCACATAACATAAAGAAAGCAAACTTTAGCGAAAGTTGCAGTAAGGAATATTATTACTGTACCTCTCAGAAATGTCAGTCAAAACCGAAAACGGTTTCTGCAAAGAGAGCCTTTGCAGTGGATGTCATTTGATTGTGCAGGTCGGGTAAACAAAAAACAAAAAATAGTGTTTGAACAGACAAAAGGGGCCTGACACAAGATGTTTGCCTGCATTTAGCTATGAGCTACACAGACAGCGGTGGCGTGTGCTGCCTGCAGGTATGGGACGCCGCAGCTTGACCTGATTTGACAGACTTACAGTCGTCGTGACGGCGTACGCACTTCACATCATCAAAGTATTCTGGACTCATGATGACGGTGTAAAACCAAATAAATTGAATTCCAGACATTGCTGAGGGTTAAAATAGACTTGCTTTGTCTCGGACAAAGCCAGAGTTTTGTTGTGGATTTCATTTTCAAAAGCAACGCAAGGAATGTGAAATAAGAGTATCAAAAGTCAGACACTTTAAGAAAAAAAAACAAAACAACAACAACATTTAGCATTTTGAAATGACAAAAACTAGTCTTGTTCTGCTGTCACTGTTGCTCATCACCCAATGAGAAGCGTCTTCCTGTCAGCGATCACGCATTAGGTTGAAATGTGAGAAAAGAGTAAGGCACTTTTCCCACT
The DNA here is from genome assembly GCA_026261675.1 of Hippocampus mohnikei. NCBI lineage: Eukaryota > Metazoa > Chordata > Actinopteri > Syngnathiformes > Syngnathidae > Hippocampus > Hippocampus mohnikei. The sequence continues at coordinate 11,052,676 of JAKGUB010000521.1, forward strand.
CACAATCTTGTTGGCCCTCCACCCATTGACAGACTCCGCGGTAATGCTTTGGATCATACACTGAGCTGACCCTGTCATCACCTCGTCCAAAGAATGTGTTTCCAGAAGTATTGGAGCCCATTATTCTTTTTTATTTATCCCCAATTTTAAGTCTGGCTTTCCTGTTCTAGAGGTCTGCGTAAACATTCATTGTCAACTCCTCCAGATTATTAATGATGTCTGGCGATGGTGTGAAGTGCTGTTCAAGAAGAAGACCAAGAGTCCGTGTAACTACCCCGGTCAAGGATGACGCTTCGTACTGATGTCCAAAAACTTTTAATCGTGGAACACCGTGAAAACTGCAACACATTTCAAACAACAACAAACATCACAACACTCTCTTCGACAAGGCATCAATAAATCAACAAAAACATACACATACCGTGTTCACCTCGTAAACCGAAAGTAGTTAAACTCAAACAACGTTGACCAGACTATATCGTTTTTCTCTCTCTTTCTTTCCCTCTCTCTCTCTCTCTCTCTCGCAAATTGACTTCTCGATCTTTTCAATTCCTCCCCATCCGCGGCACGTGACCCGGAAGTGATTACCGACAAACATCCCAAATAACATGAAAATAAAACAATATGAAGGGCTCACATAGAAACAAAGCACCTTTATAATTCAACAGCATCAAAAATATGTATTTATAATATATTAGTTGTCATGGCAACCAATGGCTCAATATTGGCGCCAGTTACACTCCCACCAAATTACTGTTGTAAATGAAAAATTCCTTTACACACTTGAAAATAATCAACAGTAATTTCACCCTTGTTCCGATGTGTACTTTATAAACCAGACAAATTTAATGTCATTCAAACAAACAATGGAATTTACGTTATTCTAAAAAATTTGACTATTCTACATTGAATATTTGATACCTTAACCTTGAAATATGTCTGATCAGCATCTGATGCTTTCTCCTTTAGTTGCCTTAAACTAGAACCACTAATTTCTGTATGACTTTTGAATGACGGAAGGCTTATTGAGTTTCTCTACCTTCTTCCTAACTTCTCCCTTCCTAACTTTTGTTCTCCTATGTAAAGTTAGTTTTCTCACTTCTCTGTTTTAATTCTTAATATAACCTGGATCCACTCTCGCTATGCCAATCGTGTCTGGTATAAAACATATTGGACTCTCAATTTTATCAAGGTTCTCCAAATCCTCTCGCCAAGTCTCCCACCTTAACTTCAAGTCCAGAGGTAGTGGATCGTCCCATCCTGGACCACCCTGACACATCTCTTGTCGTATCCACTTTCCTTCAAGGATGAATGGAGCTAAAAATCCGAGAGGATCGTATAAAGAGGCTACAACGGAAAGAATCCCTCTTCGTGTGGTGGGTCTTTTATCTAGTGACACCTTGAAGGAGAAACTGTTACTTTTGATCTTCCATCTTATCTCACGCGCTCTTTGCACTGGTAAGTCGTCAACATTCTTCACGTCCACAGCACATTCTGCTACATTGATTGAATCTAGCACTTCTCTGTTATTGGAAAGGAATTTGTGGAGGTGTACGTTTCCGCTTGCACCCAGAGCTTGAGCCTTTTTCACAAGCTCTTTCGATTCAGCAACTGACTCCACGCTTATGAGTCCATTATCAACATAGAAATTTTTATTCATGAAACTAGTTGCATTGGGGAACTGTTTCTCATTATGGATGGCAAGACATTCCATGGCATCGTTGGCACAGCCAAGGGAAGATGACACTCCAAATAAGTGCACCTCCTTCCGGTCTTCTACGAGTTTCGAGTTGGAGTCTACGTTCTCTGCATCATCATCTTTCAAAGTAATCTTCATAAACTTCAGACAGTCACTTCTGAACTTGCCATCTCTGTCCAGCTTCCTTTGAAATTGTTTCTGTCGTGCCAAAGCCAGCACTTTGTTGTCTGGTAGGTGAGGTTGTGCTTTGAAAGGAACAGGCATTTCACAATGGCCGCGCTCATTTTGTTGGGGGCCTCCTTTTAAGACTTGCTGAAAGAGAACGTCGTCTTGAGATATGCCTTTTTCTCCTGCTTTTGTGTCTGCAGGATCAGACTTCAGAACTTCACTGATGGATGATGGTGTTTTGGGTGGTAACTCATTGACAGATACTTGAAGACAAAGACTTGTCTCATCTCCTGCATTTACACATTGTGCTGCTCTTCCTACAATACTCCAGCCGAGATCAGTTCTGACAGCATAAGGCTCGTAGTCACCTCCAGTAATGACCTCTCTTGGAATCAAGGCTCTGGAGCAGTCATAGCCGATCAATAGTCCAACACCACAATCCATCGGTGGGTGTATCTCTTGGGTTATGTCAACCAGATGTTTCCATGAAGTGGCTGTTTTGCGGGTAGGAATGTGTGTGCGGTCAAAGGAATGAAGTCTCTTGTGTAGGCTGGAGGTAGGTCAATGGAAATATTTGAGGAAAATCCTCTTACTTTAAGTCCACAAACTCTTTTGCTCTTTATCACTGAGTCTTTTCCCATCATCGTGGAGAGTTTCAGTTTAACTGGGTCCATGTCTAGCTTAAGCTTTGCACATAATTCTTGATCGACAAACGTGTGGTTGCTTTGTGTGTCCAAGAGCGCATACGCTAGGACCTCCGTATCAGTTGCATTAGGTGCTGAGATCCAGACGGGCACAATCATTGATGTACTCCTACCATCACTTCCATTGACACAACAAGATAGTGAGCATGTACTTTCTTCCGTGGTGTTTTGTGCTGAGGGTGTCTCCGTTGGAGAACGATCTTCATGTAATGCGGTTGGATGACTCTTTCCACATACTCCACACATGGCTCTATTTCTACATTCTTTAGAATTGTGACCTGTTCTCAAGCATGCAAAACATAGCTTGTTTTCATAGATGTATTTTCTCTTTTCCTCTGAAGTCATTTCCATAAGCCTCTTACATTTATGTAGAGAGTGTTCTTCTCCACAGCATATACATATGCCTGGATTTTGGGCATCTTGTAAATCGTTTTCATTGGGGTCTTGATTGGCTGTAGAGATTTGTGAATCTGGGATCCTCACCTTTGTAGCAAATGTGTTTGCTTTTGGGTGCCTACCTCCCTTTACTGTCATCTCAGTAGCTTGTTTTAAGGCGTATAGAGACGACACTGGATTGCAAGCAATGCGTGCCTCTTTCGATATAAATGACGCAAAGTTATGGAAACCTGGATAATCTTTGCCTTCATCTAACTGCTCTGTGACGTGACGGTTCCACCTGGATGTCACCCAATCTGGTAGTTTCACCAGCATTTTCTGGTTCTCCTCACAGTCATTCAAAACTTGCAGACCCTTTATGTAAGGCATAGCATTACTACAAGTTTGGAGGAAATCGCTGAATTCTCTCAATTTGATATATTCCCTCCCACCAATCTTTGGCCATCCATTGAGTTTTTCTCTGAAAGCCCTTTGCACAATGAAGGAATTACCATATCTGGCGTTGAGTCGATCCCATGCTTGCTGATAGGCTTCTTCATCTCTTCTATAAAAGCTGCCTTCAAGAGAAGATTTTGCCTCCCCTGCTATGTACCTTTGTAAATAAAACAATCTATCTGCAGGGTTTGAGCATCGACTCTCTATCAGAGCTTTGAAGCTTGTACTCCACTCTATAAAGTTCAGAGAATCACCTGAGAATACTGTAGGCTCTGGGTTTGGAAGACGACTAAGAGCTAATGATTCCTGTAATGTCTGAACCAAGGTTGTTTCATTTTGTACAGTTTGTTGTTCGTGACGTGGGGCATGGTGAGAAGAAGGAAATGCAACATTTTCTTTGGTGCGCACGGGGCTGCTTGTCCCATTCCTTTCATTGATTTCCTCTTCCGCATACACACTTAACTGTGCCTTAATCACTTCAATGTCTCTCTGATTTTCAAGTTTTTTCAACTGCTGACGTTTTGCTTCAATAGCCTCTTCCATGTTAATCTCAGCTTCCTTCGCAGCCAGAAGAGCAGCCATTTCAGCCCGCTTAACTGAGATGCTTGGTGATTCGGACGTGTGCCCGGAAGACTTGGCACTGGGTGCTGTAACTTTGGAGGCGGTGGAACCATATATGGACCTGGCATATTCATTATCTAGCAACATGTGTAATTTTGCGTTTTCTGCCACAGCATCAAAATCATCTTCATCTTCCGTTAGACGGATTCTCATTACTTGCAGTAGGTCTGCTGTTGCCGCTACACATGCGTCAACTTTTCGCCGTAATTCTTGACTTGGTGTTGTCTGGCTTCGGACAGTGTCATACATTTCTTTAATCTCACCCTCAAGCTTCTCAACTTCATCCATCATGTCGTACATGTCTTGCTCAGGGCACCATTGTTTTAACTTTCTTCGGGTTTCTCTAACATGACTTTTCCATTTCTCATATGTTACATTCAACTTGCCTTCCTTTTGAATGAACTCTTTCTCTTTTAGTTCCTGCATTTTAGGTGTTAAATGTCTTTCACGAGAGGATTTTCTTATTTTTGCCTCAGCGGCCCCTTCCACATTTTCGTGCTCTTGCACTTTATCACACTGACTGTCGCTATTTTGAGACATTTTTGGAGCTTTCAAAACTTCAGAACCTGAGTTTTATAGATTTATAGAAACCAAGTAGTTTGAGTTGTATCCAGTAATCCTATTCTATCAATGCTGTTCAATACTGCTACGTTTGCAATCAAAACAATAATAACAATGGTGGCACTTGTCAAACATTCAACAGATATTTTCACACATTCAAAAACTCACATTCATTAGTTCCTCAGTTATGATAATCTTTGTCTATGTTCTATCCATCTACTTGTGAGCTACTGGAAGCTGTATAGGCCTTTGCCAACTCTGGTTAATGTCCACCGAAACCTTTAGCTGCTACAGGTTGAGAAGCAACGTCGCGCGTTGAAATCTTTGCCTTACTGCTGGATGAGGAGCGACGATGCATTCCGAGGCCTGTAGCTTGCTGCGGGTTGAGTGCGACGACGTTCGAAGTAGCTCGTGGCTAGCTGCGTGGCACGCGGGGTTGAGTGCGACGACGCCGATGTAGCTCGTAGCTTGCTACGTGATGTGCGCCGGCCGATAGCTTGCCGTGGGATGGGAAGCACCTGCGCGCCGAAGCCTCCAGAAGGATGGATGAGGACACGTTTTCACTGTAACTACCCGGTCAAGGATGACGCCGTACTGATGTCCAAAACTTTTAATCGTGGAACACCGTGAAAACTGCAACACATTTCAAACAACAACAAACATCACAACACTCTCTTCGACAAGGCATCAATAAATCAACAAAAACATACACATACCGTGTTCACCTCGTAAACCGAAAGTAGTTAAACTCAAACAACGTTGACCAGACTATATCGTTTTTCTCTCTCTTTCTTTCCCTCTCTCTCTCTCTCTCTCTCGCAAATTGACTTCTCGATCTTTTCAATTCCTCCCCATCCGCGGCACGTGACCCGGAAGTGATTACCGACAAACATCCCAAATAACATGAAAATAAAACAATATGAAGGGCTCACATAGAGACAAAGCACCTTTATAATTCAACAGCATCAAAAATATGTATTTATAATATATTAGTTGTCATGGCAACCAATGGCTCAATATTGGCGCCAGTTACAGTCCGCAAACGGGGAAATTCACCGGTTACAACGGCAAACAATAATATGCACTATAAGGAAGTGAACACGCACTATCGAAATAAACCATTTGAGAGAAAGTGATTCGCCAGGGAAATGATTCTGCCATCATCCACTTAAGTTGTCTTGCTGAAAGTTACTTTGAAAAGCAACTAAAAGGCTCTTTGAAGGCAAAGAAATGGAAAATAACCAGTAAACGGGCGAGCGAGTGGCCTTATCTCAAATGACTAGACCGTGCTTTTTCACTTACTGAGGACAAAAGTGAAGGCACACTAGCAGTGTGAAAAACGCCACTGGTCATCATGCTTATCCTTATTTTTTGCCCCCCTTTTTCTCGCTTGCTGTCACCGCTGTCGCTGGGAAGCAGAAGCGAGCCTAGAAGTCTCCATCAACTGTGGTGGACCCGAGGGACGAAGGAGCAATCACATTACATCTACTGTCACACAAAGTCACTGTCAAGGTGTGCTGCTGGTGGAGGAGAGGAGCAGGACATGTGACTCCGGAGACCCAGAAATACCTCGGCTTCATCTCGGCCCTGCTTGCCCTGCGGCTACGAGTCTAGCAAAGTGAGAGCCACATGATTTCATGTCGACAAGCACCTCTCTTAAGTTTTTACTGTTCTCACATCTGACTGGAGTGAGCAATGCAGTGAACCGGGTGTGCACACCATGCTCATTTTGTCCGTTAAAGACAACAAAAGTTGCTGGGGGATTGCCGAGTTTCACACAATGAAAAGATATGACAGTGGACCTCATTCATTTTCGCTAGACGCATCCTCTTTCGCAACGGCTTGAATAAATCTTCCCCTACAAAGTTCACATCCGTGTGGAGCAAGGCATCGGCAGGTTTTAACTCTTTGAAACGGAGTGCCGGTAGGGTTCTAGTTTAGTCCCTGGGGTAAGCAAGATTTGACAAATTCTCAAGGCCCTTCACGACCTCGCCCCCTCCTAACTCACTGACCCCTACCACCACCAAAGAGATCGAGCAACGGAAAAGGCTCGATCCCTTCTGAGCCTCGTCTTAGTTCTCGGTACCTCTAATAGTGTCTGGTCCACAGAAAGATTGCTTGCAATTTAAGTGTTTCAAATAAAGATCACACAAAGTCGCTGTGGCATGTGACATCTGACACAGCACATTCCCACCAGGTTTTCTAATAAAAGGAAGTGCTTGTTAAACATGAACCATGGCTGATGAAACTGCGGCGCAATGCAGAGGTAGCAGTGAAGAGCAGTGTATAACACATGTATTTTGCTGACCGCGTTGTGTGTGTGATGGTGTCTGAGGAGTTGAAGGCGGGTGGGTGGGGGGGGGGAGCTATATTGTGGTACCATGCCGGAGATGGAATTGAATGTAAAGCTCTGGAGGAATGTTTTGTCACTTCACTCGCTCAGTCATGTCTGTGAATCAATTCATCACTTTTTTTTTTTTTTAAGACTCGGGTTGTGTCATCTCTGCTCGCAGGGCATGGAGACTTTTTTTTTTCTCTTAGGTTTGTGACTGGTCGAGAGTAGGAGTGAGAAAAAGATGTGAGCAAATAAAATGGAAGCAAGTTCTTTGGAGAGCGCTACTTTTTGGATGGTTTGGTTACAGTTGACTTCTCCACTTTTAACATTATTCGTTTTTTTTTGTTGCGACAAATTTGCAAGATGTTACATAATAGCTACATGAACCTTTAGCTGATTTTTGTTTAATGTGCATGTATTAATTGGAAAGTTAGAAATCATTTTCATTGCGTGTAAATATATATATATATATATATATATATATATATATATATATATATATATATATATATATATATATATACACACACACACACACACACACTCTTAGCTATTAATGGTTACCTTAAATTACATTTCGCTGAAGCTAGTAGTTTAGTTTAGACTTCACTCTTCAATATTACCTCTGTTAGAGCAAGAGTTGAGCTAATGTTGCTACGATGCAAGAGCGCATCTGAATTCCCAGGACCCTTAAGTACTTAAAAATTGCAATTCAAAATCAGTGCCGTTTCTGAGCTTCTTCATTCCACTTTGTGTGTTTAGGCCGTTAAGTATGCATATTACATGTTAATGGCGGCAGGCTTGACATTGTTATTCAGAACGTCAACATCCAACAGTGATTGGCAGGCTGACACGCCCCAGACCTTTGCCTCAGCCTTACTCCCATGGTAGCAACATCCCACCTTGCACTCCATCACTAGTGAAGTGGAATCAGCAACCCCCGCCCCACACAAATTCTTCAGAGAGGCTGTTTTATGTCAGGACTATCAAGTGGAGTGTGTGTCCTTAAAAAGTTTTTCTATGGTCTGCTGAAAAACGTACACGTGTTCTATTCATTTTGCTTCATCAGCACAATTAGCTCAGCAATGCAACTGCGAGGCTTGATGTGATATCGCATAGAAAATACATATCCATTAAACCCGGAATAAACAATTTGTGCTGTCGTGTGTTTGTTCTGCCTCACTTCCTGGATGCACCATTTGCATGTTGAAATATTAGACCGACACGTACAGTAATTGCATGTGCGGTGATAGGTAATCGCCACATGCAACACAAGGTGACGCTTATTTCTTGTGTGTGAAAATGAGACCACATAGTATAATCCATCTAAGTTTGCATCCCCACATTGGGGGCAGGCCCGCTTTAACGCGCTCTTCAGTCATAAACGGAAACGTACATACGGAAGCTTCACACATATATGTCACTATTGCATACACGGGTGTTTGCATTTTGCTTATTGTTCTAATTTATAAGCTACTAAATATATGAACATACATGTTGCTCATATTTTGAATTATCTTTATTTTTGCTAATATTCTGATTTCATGACATAAAGATCTGCAAGTTAAATTTGTCTTCATTTAACATGAAAATGTGCTCGCAGTTAATGGTTAAGATGAATATTAGATAAAGCTACTGTCACATGCATTTTCACTCATTGTAACCATCTGATAGCTTTTATCTGTTTAGTTCGCTAACATGTGGCTGGCATTGGCGGTACTGGTTAGCATGTCCTTCTCACAGCGCAGAGGTCAGGGGTTTGATTCCAGCCTTTTCTGCCCGTGTCTGTGTGGGTTTTCTCCGGGTACTCCAGTTCCCTGCCACATTCCAAAAACATGCATGGCAGATTGACCAGATCAGGGTGTACCCCTCCGAGCGCCAGAAAACTGCTGGGATAGGCCTCGGCACGCCCGTGACCCTGGTTTGCAGTCGAGAACAAGTTATTGCATATACAATGAATCTTCATGGGAAAATCAACCAAATTAAAATCCTTCTATGTTTTGAAGAAATAATTTGCATGTAAGAGAACTCAATACAGTTTCTCATTGTTAACATAAATATCTTTGCCGTATTTGCACTTATCTCAGAATCTGTCTTTTCTGTCAATGAAGCTCACATGTGCTATCTGTATTAAATAAAAAAACATATCGCGCAAAGCCAAAATGTGCAATTCCATAGTGAGCGAGCTGCGACTGAAAAGTAAAGTAGATCTCCATGTATCCAGATTGAAGTCCATTAGCAGTGAACCGAGAGAACACCCAGCATGACTCTCACCTGCATGCTCTGAGACCCCCCAAGCGGGCCCACATCTCCACTTCCCCGCACACACACACACACACACACACACACACACACACACACACACACACACACACACATGCCTAGAGTGACCCTCAACTCTGAACTGACTACGCTAATAGAATGTGTCATGCATCTATAAACATGAATTCCATCTACATGTACCTAGGCTGAACGCGTGGATATGCATGCGGAACAGGCACAACACAGCAGGTTGCGTCTGTTTTCAAGCCATCCGAATGAAGAGGTTTTTTTTTTCCTACCCAAATAGATGCAAAGTGGAAATAAATGTGTTTGGAAAGTGGAGAGCCTGTGTTTCTTTCATCAAATTTGATCCTTTAATGAAAGTCATGGCAGCATCTTCCATCTGCAACATCCTGCTGGTGTAACGTGACAAAGTGGCTCGTGCTACAGGTGTGTGTTTGTCTCAATAAGGAAGAAGGAAGTGAGAATGAGAGCATTCTCAAGCAAATTATGTTTGGCATAATAAGGAAGACCAAAAGAAGATGATAATCCAGTCTTTTCCCCACACCAATATTGAATAGTCCGCTCTCAAGGCACTTGCATTTGTTAAGAATCCGTTTTTAAGGTTTCATTGACTTATTGGCGAGCCACTCGGAGTGTATTGTGCAGAGTGGGCTTCGTTTGCATGTGGGAATTACCTGTCGTCATAAATCCATACATAGTGTAGGACTTCTGGGATTGTCTCTGACATGCACCTTTCTTTTTCTTCTCGGGCATAGGCTCTTGGGTTGAATGCTCACTGGGACTTTTCCCCATTCCAAAGAAATGTTCTAAATGTGTCATTATTTTAGTCATTTTGCTATCTTGTGAATTTACTATTAGCATTACGTGAAGGACAGAACTTGACAGGCATGAGTTAACTGCCCATACTAAGACAGTTGGAATAGGCTCCAGCAGACCCATGACCCTTGTGAGGATAAGCAGATTGGAAAATAAATGGATGGGTTGACAGTGAGTAACTTTTTTTTACCATTCTGTATGACAGACAAACATCTTCTATGGAGTGGCTCGTTATGTGACTTTGTCATTAGCGTTAAATGTATTTTTTTGTATTTTCCAAATAGCAGTGATTAACGTATTTGTATACTCCATTGACTGAAACCAGCCAAATTGTGTTAGACCTTAGAGATTTGTTTGCCAACATTATCTAGTGTGTTCATGTTTAATGACCGAACCTCACAGTCCCATTGCCATTGCCGCCTGTGTCTCATCAGGCACTTAGCGGCGATAAAGACGTAGCGTCACTCAGCCCTCTCATCTCAAGTTCATCATCATCTAATGCTTGAAATGAATCCAAAGACACGAGGCGCGTAGAGTTAGCACATTTAGTAAGTTATTCAATTAACGAATGAGAAATGTCTCGTTAATAACTGATCAAGGGTGGTCATTAAAGTATAATCTCATAGTTTGGTCGCCGCGCATCTGCCGCCCGCTCCCTTAAAAAGGGATCATTAGGATGCCAAAGTGGCAAAGTGCTCGTGGCTTCGTGGCCTCCCCGGCGTTTCATGAAGAACAAATCAAAGTGCTGCGATTGCTTTTAAGGTGCGGCAAACAATCAGAGCTCTCCGACTGGTCGCAAGCAGAGCGCCAAGTGTGCTTAATGATGTAGCGTATAGCTACTCCTTTTGTTTTGCATATCTATTTGATATTCATGAAGTGTCCAAGCACACTGCCTTGACATGTGTCTCCATGGAGATAAATTATTGAGAGGTCTTTTGAGTGAGGCGCTTGAAAAGCAGTGGCCATTAATAATGAACAAGTCTGTATATGCCTTATAATTGTGTTCTTTTCCTTGGAAGGTTGCGCACCCGTGGTGGCTTTCAAATAAACTTTGCCTTTGATCTGTGGACAATAGCCAGCACTTATCGGAGCATGTTCTTTAAATGAGGCCATTTAGTGGATTTCTCTTTTCTCTGTTACGCACATGAAGTAAAACGTGTTGGGTGAACGTAATCTAGACGAGCTGACATTTAGCAGCGGAACCTCCAAAGTTTAACATGATTGACTCAGTGGTGCTGGTTAACATCCAAGTCGTCCTCTTTTGCAAACAAATGTTCTCAAAGGAAATTACGTCAAATCTGCCCTTCCAATTTTTATAGCACTTGTTCTCATTCGGGTCATGGGTGGGTTACATACTGTCCCAGCTAGCCAATTTAAAGGGACATACTGTATAGACAAACGGGCATTCACATTGACATTCACACTGAAACGAAACCATAAGTACTTATCAACTTTACAGGACATTTTTAAAGTAAGATTTTGACTTTCTGAGCTGCGAATCATTGCATTGTGAAACTGAAATAAAGGAAACCGGCTCTTCCTTTGCGTGGCGTGTTGTGTGTTGTATACAATGTGTCTTGGCAGCTGGTATAAGAACAACAGGAAGAATTTGCCATTCAAAGTCGATATACATTTGCCATCTGACGGGCTTTATGCCTTACTGTCCAATACAAATGCACCCTTCATCAACGATCATCGACAGGGGGGTAGATGAATGATCTTTCACTTAGCCCATTGTCATTTTTATGACCCCATGCAAACCACCGAGATCGAGGCCCGGTGTTAAACTCTTGCATTTGGAAAATTTCCGAGCAAGAGAAATTGGAGCACATCACTGTGAAATAGCACTTGTTTCGTCAGACACAAGCGCAAGCCTGTTTGTGACGTGCTGCTCCTGAGCCGCGTGTGAGGGGATTGGAGAAGACATGTGTAATGTGTGTGAAAGGATGTCCTGTGGCGTAAAAGCCAGCCTCTTCTGAGCCATGTCCCCTTAATCGCCATCTTCTCCCTCACCTTGCATGCTCTTCCCTTTTCCCGATGCCTCTCGTTTGGCCTTCAGACCCAGACAAAAGCAACTAAAACATCAGCTCTTTGCCCGCCGTCTCAGTCAAGTGCAAACATGCAGCGTCTCGATTTGTCCCGCCGTCTTTTCATCCTTTTGCCCTTCTTTTCCCGTATCCTCAGTCAATTATACAGATTCTTAATGTCTTCTCCCTGCTGTAGGGAACATACAGAGCATCTATCATACTTTGGGTGGGAGGGGGATGCTGCCGATGATCAGGACGGGGGCGGTGGGCAGAACACTCATTCCTCTGGGCTGGAAGGACGCCAGTCGGCGGGGGATCAAACCTTGGCCCTCGGCCTGGCAGCAAGCTTCCACAGCTCCTTCCCCTCCCTACCAGATCTGGGCCATTTCCTTGTGGGCCAGCAGCAGGCAGCCTCTTTTTTTTTTTGGAGGGGGGGGGGTGTAGTCTGTTGTATGTTCTTGCGACTGTGTTGCTGATGCGCACTGAAGGAAATAGACTGGAGAAAACATATCACGAATACTGGTGTGTCCTCTGGGGTCCTAAAGGTGATTGCCTGAAGACCTCTGGGGACAAGAAGAAGAAATGCATGGCACTTGGAAGGCATTTGGACATTTGTTAGGGTATTTTCCATCCATTCAAGTTATTATACGATGCTGTTGGTGATAACAGACAGTGCAAAAGAAAACAGATTATTTTTACATCCTCATGTGCTGGAGTGAATGACATCACGCTTGGCTTTGAAACTCGTATTGTTCAACTTTTCAAGGATCGTTTCTCTGATTGTTTTTCCATATGTTTTCTTGTCTGTTATTGTGTTCTCAGACTTGTGAAACATCATCACCGCAGATTAAGTACAGCCCCAATGCACAGTCCAAATGGCCGAAATCCCCATTTTCTTCTTTCAGCAGCCCATCTCATGGTAACATTTGAATTTTTGAGAGCTGTCTCATAATTTATTGCCTGAACTTGCCGTGTGCATGTCCCAAATGTAGTGAAAGCGCCAAGGTATCTGATGTGCTGGTCAACATTCAATTTGTCTGGATTTTGAAGCATTTTTCCAATTGGAATAACGATATAGTAAAGTTATGAAAGCAAGAGATGATTTTGTTTTCAATCAGACAGTGAGACATCAGCACTCAATAATACCGCTCATCCTGGGCCACACTGCAAAACAAGATGAGCTACAGAAACTGGGGTGAGTTCAGGTCAGCTGATTGGAAGTCTGCAAAGCTTTTTTGTTTTTTGATTGTTTGGGGGGTTGTGAGACAAAGCTCAATTTCTTCACCAGAAAAGAGGAAAACAGCAGAGAATAAATGTAAATAAAATTCACCTCGTCAATACCTCTGCCAAGTTGCAGGAACTGCAAGAGGTAAGGGGGAGTTCATAATCAAAACAGACTCAATATTTCATCACTTTGCAGAGACATTTTTGCCTGTCTGGGCCAATTTTGCTGACGGGAAATCCAAGCTTTCAGAGGGCAGCGTTCACATCTAACTTTTTCCACACAAAACACCGTCAGTCACCAGGCTTACGATTTGTTTTTGTTTTTTTGTTTTTTTAAACTTAAAGTCATAAACAGAATCATGAAGTGATGAATGTATTCATCAAAAACCAGCAACTATAAGAATCACGGCCAGGACTTCTTAATTTAGATTAAAAAGTGGCAGAAAAAAAAAATAACAGTTTGAAAAGTAACAGACTGAGTTCACTATTTCTCCATTCAGCAAGATGCATCAAGTTACTTAACACGTCAAGTTAACGTTACTTCAAGAACTCATCCTCATTGAAAAGAAATGTATGCTTTTCTTTAAAAAATAACTACTGTACTTTTCTTAAAGATCTCAAACTTTTGAATACCAGTATTTTAATTGAAAAATGTAGTTTACATGTCATTTATGTTATGATTGATTGAAATGTGGGTGGTACTATACCCAGTGCTTAGCCTCACACTTTGAAGGTTGGAATCGGGCTCCCTATGTGGAGTTTCGATGTTCCCCCTGTGCTTGTGAGTATTTTTTTTTCCGGGTACTCTGGCTTCCTCCCACCCAAAAAAAATGTATGTTAGATGAACTGAAGACTCTAAATTATGATTCTTGTGATTGATTTAGGACCAGCAAAACACACACACACACACACACACACACACTTGTCCAAAGAAAGCTGAGATAGAGTCTTGTACACTTACTACCCTAATGAGTATAGAAAATGGATGGCTGGATTAAAATGTGATCTATTGATTACAAAGCCTCTACTTAGATTTTTTCTTCCGTAACGCCACTAATGATAACAATGTCTTTCTAAACACAAAGTCGTCCATTTCACTTCAGCGCAGCTGTGATCTCTGCTGTAGTCCAGACTCCAAAAAGTCAAAGGCTAACAAGTGAAAGGCCAGATTCTGTGTGGGTGAACGGAGCAGAGCTGAATCAATACACATGCACACTCTTACCTTGGCCTGCTGGAAACATTGCCGCCGCGGGCTGACTGTTGAGTTTGCGTGTTTGATGGTGATGGTGCTGTTGAGACACAGCACGCTGGAGGTGGACACAGCCCAGCGATGAGAGTGAAATAACGATCTTGGCATCCCGGCGGTTTAGTTACCCTTGTAACCTCTGTCTACGAGGACTCAACTAGTCTTGTGTATGTGTGCGTTTGCGTCGATATTTGTGTGTCTGAGCGTTGGTGTGCTCACGGGCATTAGAACGGCAATGGAAGTGCACAGGGAGATGGCAATTCCCATCTGCCTGTCTGACCCGCAGGTTAGCCGCTGTACTTCTGCCTGACCAGCTGTAAAATTAGGAGCAAACAAGGTGCTCTTTAAAAACAAGGGGCGAGCATCCAAAGCTGCGCCCCTCTCAAGTGAATAATTTATATTAAAAACATCACTCACCAAAGCACTAAAATATGCCCGGGGCTCTGAAGAGCCCTTGACGTGCCAAGTCTGTCGATGCTTGTTATAGAATGCATTGACAGCAATGATACTTCTGAAGAGACACCAATGTTTTCACGTGGATATTTTGTAACGAGTAGTGTGGAAAGTTAAAAACAACATTTGTTTAGAACTCTTTTCTGGAAACCTGAGCATCAAAACTCCAAAGTTGTGAATACGATCACCAGACAGTCCACAGCTAATGGATGATACAAACATTTCAATGGTAATATACTGTCAACGCAATAAAGTGAACTCTGACATCGGCAGTATAGGGACCGGACAGCCCGTATCAGGTGGCTCGGTACCCCATACTCCCGAAGCACCCCCCACAGAACTCCCCGAGGAACACGGTCAAACGCCTTCTCCAAGTCCACAAAACACATGTAGACTGGTTGGGCGAATTTCCACGTACCCTCGAGGACCCTGCTATGGGTGTAGAGCTGGTCCACTGTTCCACGGCCGGGACGAAAACCTCACTGCTCCTCCTCAATCTGAGGCTCGACTTCCCGACGGACCCTCCTCTCTAGCACCCCTGAATAGACCTTCCCAGGGAGGCTGAGGAGTGTGATTCCTCTGTAGTTGGAACACACCCTCCGGTCCCCCTTTTTAAAAAGAGGGACCACCACCCCGATCTGCCAATCCAGAGGCACTCTCCCCGATGACCACGCGATGCTGCAGAGGCGTGTCAACCAGGACAGCCCCACAGCATCCAGAGCCTTGAGGAACTCCGGGCGGATCTCATCCACTCCTGGGGCCTTGCCACCGAGGAGCTTTTTAACCACATCGGTGACTTCAACCACAGAGATAGGAGAGCCCACCTCAGAGTCCCCAGACTCTGCTTCCTCCAAGGAAGGCGTGTTGGTGGAGTTGAGGAGGTCTTCGAAGTACTCTGCCCACCGGTTCACAACGTCCCGAGTCTAAGTCAGCAGCGCTCCATCCCCACTGTACACAGTGTTAGTGGTGCACTGCTTCCCCCTCCTGAGACGTCGAAGGGTGGACCAGAATTTCCTCACCAAACTCTTCCCACGCCCGGGTTTTTGCCTCAGCGACCACCGAAGCTGCGTTCCGCTTAGCCAGTCGATACCCGTCAGCTGCCTCTGGGGACCCACAGGCCATAAAGGCCCGATAGGACTCCTTCTTCAGCTTGACGGCATCCCTTACTGCTGGTGTCCACCAGCGGGTACGGGGGTTCCCGCCACGACAGGCACCAACCACTTTACGGCCACAACACAGATTGGCCGCCTCAACAATAGAGGCGCGGAACACGGTCCACTCGGACTCAATGTCCCCCGCATCCCCCGGGACATGGGAAAAGCTCTGCCGGAGGTGGGAGTTGAAACTCTTTCTGACAGGGGATTCCGCCAGACTCTCCCAGCAAACCCTCACAATACGTTTGGGTCTGCCAGGACGGACCGGCGTCTTCCCCCACCATCGGAGCCTACTCACCACCAGGTGGTGATCAGTTGACAGCTCCGCCCCTCTCTTCACCCGAGTGTCCAAAACATGCGGCCGCAAATCCAATGATACAACCACAAAGTCAATCATCGAACTGCGGCCTAGGGTGTCCTGGTGCCAAGTGCACATACGGACACCCTTATGTTTGAACAAGGTGTTCGTTATGGACAATCCGTGATGAGCACAGAAGTCCAATAACAAAACACCACTCGAGTTCTGATTGGGGGGGCCGTTCCTCCCAATCACGCCCTTCCAGGTCTCACTGTCATTGCCCACGTGAGCATTGAAGTCCCCCAGCAGAACAAGAGAGTCCCCGGCCGGAATACTCTCCAGCACACCCTCCAAGGACTCCAAAAAGGGTGGGTATGCTGATCTGCTGTTTGGTGCCTATGCACAAACAACGGTCAGGACCCGTCCCCCCACCCGAAAGCGGAGGGAAGCAACCCTCTCGTCTACCGGTGTGAACCCCAATGTACAGGCACTGAGCCGGGGGGCAATGAGTATGCCCACACCTGCTCTGCGCCTCTCACCATGAGCAACTCCAGAGTAGAAGAGAGTCCAACCCCTCTCGAGAGAACTGGTACCAGAACCCAGGCTGTGTATGGAGGCAAGTCCGACTATATTCAGTCGGAACTTCTCGACCTCGCACACAAGCTCGGGTTCCTTCCCTGCAAGATAGGTGACGTTCCACGTCTCTAGAGCTAGCTTCTGCAGCCGAGGATCAGACCGCCAGGGTCCCCGCCTTTGGCTGCTGCCCAGCTCACATTGCACCCGACCCCTTTGGCCCCTCCCATGGGTGGTGAGCCCATGAGAAGGGGGACCCACGTTGCCTCTTCGGGCTGAGCCCGGCCGGGCCCCATGGGTGTAGGCCCGGCCACCAGGCGCTCGCCAACGAGCCCCACCTCCAGGCCTGGCTCCAGAGGGGGGCCCCGGTGACCCGCGTCCGGGCAAGGCCAAAAGAAGAGAAAGCTAGATCCATTAATTTTAATCATCATAAGGGGTCTATGAGCCGTGCTTTGTCTGGTCCCTCACCTAGAACCTGTTTGCCATGGGTGACCCTGACAGAGGCATAAAGCCCCAGACAACTTAGCTCCTAGGATCATTGGGACACACAAACCCCTCCACCACGGTAAGGTGATGGCTCGCGGAGGGGGGTGATTTTAGACACACATGCTAAAGTCGAGGTTCTTAGTTCAAATCATGGCTACTTTGGTTTCCAGAGATGGGCATTCCACCCCTAGGATGGAATGGTCGGTCTTCCCGTCCCGGTCGGACACCCATTTTTGGGACATAGGACAGAGAACGAGAAATTATTTCAAAAGGACGGACTAAGGAAGGACGGAAGTGGGGTTAAGTGTGCAGTGTTGAGAGGCAAAATAGAGCATAGCCAAACACTGAATTTTCATAATATGTATATTCTTTTCCTTGTTATTGTCGATTCTGTAGCAGAAAATTGTTGAACCGTGTCGAAGCGATATGCCAGCCCATCCGGCATATTGTATGAGACTTTAATATTAGCCATACATTCGACAAATAATATTGTAAAACTGAGCTATGATGACATCATACAATCAAAAGAAATAATTCCATATTAATCCAGTGAGTTTTTGCTTGATGAGACATCTCCAAGGAGGAAGCATCTTCACAATTTGCTTCCCTTTGCCACATCCATAACTGCTGCAACATCAACGTAATCAAGAAGGTGTCTTTGTGTATGTCATATAAATGTGGTCTATGATAATACTTGCTTGTAGTTCTCACAAAAGGTGCCATACAAGATTAGTGTTCTGAGGTGCTGAGGAACTATTTTCAAGTCATTCATTTCATAGAAAGAAATGCATAAAATGCTGAAATGTTGCACAAACTTATTATCTTATTTTGCCATAATTCTGAAACAGTAAATAGATTTATTTATCTATGTACTGTATTGATTGACTGAATTCAAATGGATTTCTAATTTCTTGTGAGAATTAATTTGCATTGGATTTACTCTTGTTCTATGCTTTTGGATTACACTGTACAAACTCATGTACGTGTAGTTTAAAAAAAACAGTTTGTCATAACTTCATGCTTAAATCACTTTCTCTATTCCAATCTCCTTTTAAGCCTATTGTTGACATCGTCGGCATACGGTGCAATTGCCCGCGTCATATTTGAACATGTTGGGCAAACACACAAAAAATGCATTGGTCTTTTTTTATTGATTTAGTAACAGTAATTTCAAAATGACTTCGGCAATTGTACTATTGGACTTACCATATGGCATTGCACACATTGTAGTACAACCAAGTAAGTAAATCAGTTCTCATTTTCCCCCTCTGGAGAATGCACTTGGAATAGAGCGAGGGAACGTCTCACAACAATACTTCTTTGTCTGCAATATGGCTTTGCAGCTTACAAATGGATGAGGTTTGACTCAGCAAAAGAGCAACTGCAGGAAGATCACGGAGCTTTGGCGAGTCCACAAATGAATCATGCATGAACTATAAACCACCCATTCTGGCTACGGGACATGAGTTAGTGTTGCGCCTGTGCGAATGCTATATGAAGCTTTCAGTGGACAGCTAAAATAGGTCAATAGATTGTGTGTACGCCTAATCTCTGATCAGATGGTGTTCTCATCCAGGGCTATTAATGTGCTGATCCACTAATTGGGTGAGCTTGCTCTCTTAATGCAATGGCCTCCTAAATGTGTCCATCCCAGTAATTTAATAATGGCCATTTCATGCTTCTCTGACTTTTCAAACAGCTTGCTCGGGGCAGCTTCGGCCACTGCTTATTGATTGGAACTCCCCGGCCTGCCTGGGCTCAGATGTGGGTGAGAGAGGCTGAGGAGGTTGCTTCCCAGAGTCCAGATGCACCCATAGTATATCCCCGTCCCCTGCTACTCTTTCTTCCCTCCTCCAAGCATGTTGCCCATGTACACGCAAACAACCACGGGCACACATGTAAAGATGTGGAGAGATAAAGTATCGCACAGCCTCCCACCTGATCAGTGAAGCAGTTGAGTGCTTTCAATACAGTCCGGCAAGGAGGCTAAAACAAAGACACAGGGAGCGCTTCAGTTATCTCATTGGGGTTCCTGCATGCACAGAGCTCTGTGTTTAGTCACAGGGCCCTGGTTGCCTGTGCGCGAGGAGTAATGAGGAGCACGCCGAGGAGGGGAGATAAGAGGAAGAGTGATGGGGGTCAGGCTGCAGAGTAGCTGGCAGCCCTTATGGACCTTAACCCCTCCCACCATCCCCCTCCCACCCCAACCCCCACCCTGACAGGCTGTCCAGGACACAGTTTGTTTGCACAAGGTGATAAATAATTTGGCCTGCGCTGACATGGATTAATGTGGCCCTTATCCCCTTTTCCTCCCTCTGCGTTTGGTCACACAAATGTTTGGCCCCTATGAATGGCGAGAGCTTTATGGTGAAATACTCTCATGAAAATGAACTTTAGCCCTTATGGTCAAACACAATCCATTCTGAGGTGTTGCTTTGTCTTTGTTTTTTTGTTTGTTTGTTGTTGGGTTTTTTTGTTTTTTTGCTACACATATTTCAAAAAAGGAACAGCCTCAAACTCTGTGTTCGGAATAATTTTCTTATTCTGTACTCCCTAATCACTAAGGACTTTTTATAGAATGGACGATATAGACGTAGTTCAAACCACAGAAATATATACCTTAAATGCCACTACGGGACTAATAATCCCAGTGATGACTGTAAAACTGCATTTAGTGAAATTTTGTTATAAAAACACATCTTGCTGCATGTGCAGGGCGACCAGAATCAGCTGATTTATTCATGGCCAGCGAACACGTGTTCCCCCATAATGTGAGTGCATGATTAAATGCTTGCATCATAAACGCAGTGGTGACAACGTCTGGCTTATGAGATTTGAGCTGTGTTTGTCTGTTGATCACGCTCGCTAATTAGAAGTAATTGCGATAATTGGGCGGTTCGCCGCGGACCGCGGTGGAACTGATTTGCAGCAAACATGGCTCTTTTTGGCCTAATTTGTGGAAAGTTCTCTCTTATTTTCGGGCAAAACTGCACAACGCTCAAACGACTCAGCAAATTAGCGGGTGCTTTCTCGCCTTTTCCTTTTTTTGTCTTCACCGGGGTGTTTCTTTTCAAACGACATTATTAGAGGCTCTTTAAAATATCTAAGATGTTTCTTGTTTCAATAATTAAACAGCGCAGAGCTAAGGGCTCTCGTTATAACTCTTAATGTGCATGCCCTATGGCCTTTATCTTTGATCTTTCATGCTAGTTGGAGAGCTTTTGCATAATTTTCCACCATAACAAGAAACACTTGAGCTGCTATATCCTTCCTCATGTCCTCCCACAAGCTCTCGCTGCTCTGTTATGATATTTCATACAGTAAAACGGGGAATGTTTTCTGAGGTAAGACCGATGTAGGAAGCTTAGCGCTGGACTTGGACTCTGACACCGCATGTACAGACGGTTATGTTTGCATCATAGAATGGCTTGAGTGGGAAGATGTCTGGTTCTGCTGTTGAGCACTGATTGTCTGTGGGGTTGGGACGGCTATTCTCAACGAGAAAGACAGTGTTTTGGATTCCAAATAAGTCACACCATTTTCTCTTTTTTTTTTTAAACTTTATTTCACATTTGAACACATTTTCTCAACATGTTTGAATTCGACTTTTCATCGGAAACAAAATACAAAGAGGCCATGGTTCAAGACGGAGTGCTCTATTGTCGTTAACAAGCGGTCTTGCGCTCGTCTTAAAGACTGGCACGGCCTAATTTCCAAGTCTAGTTTACCGTGACTAGGAATTTGGCAGACCCTGCTGGCCCATGCTGGGCATTCCGGCTTAGCGAGGACGTTTTCTTTTACACAGCCCGAGCTCTCCTCACAATTTGGTGACAGAAAATAGACTATACTGCCGAGACCAGCAAAAGCAGGTCTAAGTTGTGGTGTATATATGGTGAATGTTCTGGTATTTTATTCTTAAATATGAAACCAACATGCGTCACACCATCTGATTCATTGTGGAAATCAGTTAGTTGAAGGAATTATTATCATCATCTTTATTGTATTTATCAAAAGCCTCCTGGGCCACAGCACAGCTATGTGGGGGCAAATAGGTTTGGGGGCGGGGCTTGTACACTGACACAAATGTCTAGTAAGGAAGGTGGTCTCCAATTGCCCACTTCACAACGGTGGTATGGGACCACCCTGGCCAACTTTATATCAACCGCAAGTGGTCTGCTTGCAGTTCCTTATAAACATACTTCTAAGTGTGCTTCGATCATCTGCATTGACTCAAGCAAGTTTATTTCTGCTTCCACATTGTCAGAGAATGTGCACGCCATCTCTTAAGATGAATTTAAAAGGAATGGGCGGAGAGACTTTCATTGAATAGAATGTAAGTCAGCTCACAACGTCACTAACTGCGCTTTTCTACGAAAAAAAGAAAACTCCGCTCATGCGCAGAGTTAGACTGCAATTTGCGCGAGACTTGCACGGGGCACAAAAACAGGGCCTTGAGTTCCATTCCTATGACACAGATGTAACCTGATTTTGTACAAACAGTGCAACATGCATCGTTTCTATCACTAAATAATGCTAACACAGGAATGAAATCTTGATTGCAGTCAACATTGGTATAAAAAAAACACTTCTTGTCCATAGAGCTAAAATAATCAAATGAAAAACAGTAACTTCAACAGAAGCTTACTTTTACTCCTGTAGTTGGAAGGAACTAGTTCATTGAATACATCATTAGGTGAGATCATCAGAAACTCAACTCAAACCACATCTTCTTCTGGCTGGTAGGACAACTGTTGCACTACCTCTCGTGCGACCTACTGTACAATATAACAATAGAGTGATCATAGGTAATAACTGCTACGAGTTTTAAAATGTCTACATACTCAATCGCACAACACACAAAATTATACAACTACGATCATTGCCGTACCAATGGCAAGGCTGATTCTGTCTACTGTGCACAGCCGTGGCAATGGTTTCGGATCATTAGCATAGCAGCGTGTACCCTCTTTACAAGTTCAAGACCAGTTAATGAAGAGGTAGACTCTCTTATTGGCCTACAAACACGTGTGATTACTTAGTCTGCTTTACAGTACACCACAGGGGGTTCTGTAGTCTAAAACGTGAACCGCAAATTGATCTGACACGTCTTTAATCAACACTGATTGACTGCATTTCGCTGGCGATGGCGATCATTATGCACCACCAGAACACAGAATGGTAGCTTTTTTATGACACCTACAGGGCCTGAAATACATTCATTCATGGCACTTGTAAATCCTTTGTTTCTTAGTTGTAGTCGTCACACTGATCTTCATTGGTATAATCAAAACAATGAAGCTAGCTTTAAAACGCTGAAAAGTAACACAAAACAGTCGACCAAAAACAGGTCATGGGTGAGATGGAGCCACGTCAAGCTGACTTTAGGTGAATGGACGAATGCACCCTGGAGTGATCACCAGCCAATCTCAAGGCACATACTGTATACAGTAGACAACCAACCGTTGACAGTCACACTCAGACTGATGGACAAATAAGAGTTTATCCTAATATGAATGTTTTTGAAGTTCATGTTATGGAGAATATTTTGTTGAAAATACTTGGAAGTAGGTGTATCATATGAGCCAGGTATTTGGAAGCAGTGTGACAGTTTTCTACATTTAATTTAATTGTTTTAATTTTTCTTTACATTGAGTGAAAGGCAGCTACTGATGCAACTTTTAGTAGTGAAGACAATGCCTGTAGGTTCTGGTTTAAAGTCCAATACTGTATATATTAAGTTGAATATATGTGTCTATGCTGTTCTCATCAATGTAACCGGTCCATGAAACCTGCTTTAAAAATCCAAATTATTGAGCATATTTGAAGGGTTTTCAAAAACTGAAAATGCACTAATTACTTCCCTCTGTAACTAATTATATCTGAATGAATTTCAATCACTATTTCAATTACTGTAAGAGAAAGTAATTAATGACTGGAGCTAAGTAATTTGCCCAACACTGATCACAAACATATTGTAAATAACTCACAAATGTAAAAGCGTTCAATGGCATCATGTTACATGACAGCAATAATTTGAGGGGCACTTTACATTTCAAATTACACATATTTCATGGGTAAAGTACAAATGTCAGTTGGTGTTTGTTCCTAATCAATCAATCAAGCAAGCATGATAAGGCAATGATATTGTTGCAGTTTAGAAAATGTACACGTTTTCATTCCTAACTGCCATGTCTAGTAATGCTTCATTGTTTGCTTGTTGGTTCATCCACACTGAGTTGCTAGAAAAGGGTGACTCTATGGGTCCAGAACTGGCAAGAGCTTAATATTAAATAACTGATATGCACCAATCGGATATTTTTGATGGCATCCAGAAACTCCTGCCATATCCTGAATATACACATATTCTACAAATGCCATATGAACTTCCAGCATTAGTAGTAACACAGTTTGGCGTCATTGGCATTCTCCAAGGTTTTGTTGTCTGCATCACTGTATCTTTTCTTCATTAATTTCTCCGAGCATTTAGGATGAACTGGCTGGTGCTTGGAACAGCAGGCCCACACAGACCAAAACACTGGCGATGGTGGATTAGTCTGTTGAATAATTCAAAGGCAAATTCCCCATTGAAATGTGTAAAAAGGTCCCTCGCTGGGTTGAAAAACAGAGAATACAGTTGGAGCTGACAACAAAGGTTCAACTTCAAATAAAAGTCCCATCACTTTAGCTCATTTGCATCGCAAGTAACCTATTTTAACATTAGACTTTTGTTATGGCCTAAGGAAATTAATGATGTTAAAAAAATGTTTTGAATCAAATAAAAGCTGATTGTCTGCTGGTCTTTTGTTGTTGACAGTTATGACAAATCATACGATTAGCACCACAGGGTGCTTAGAGAATTCTCTTCTTTGGCTTGTGTTTCTCAAAAGTTTACAGCAAATCTTGCTCAAATAAAACAAGACCTTGCCATGTTTCATCGCGTGATGCAACGCTGAGCCAAGATAGCCTAAAGAACACCGTACACCGTGTTTCTGTCTGCACGTTGGTATTATATGTGATGTGATAGGATGCATTTGATGGATGCTGGATTATGCTAGTGCATTAGTATTCTATGTTAATTTGATTTAAGTGCTCAACTCAGCAAAGAGTTGATCAAGAAAGAGGCCAGTATGATAGTCAATCAAATTGGCTTGTTGTTTAATAGCAATAACACATAAAAAAAACAAATTTCACTGGTGACAATGACATTTAAAGAAAAAAAAGATGATTTGACTGTAAAAAAATCTTGTTGCTATGGGAAATTGGTTGGAAATTTGAACAAATGAACTATCTTTGTAGTACAGTTTAATACAATAGTAGTAACATCGGTATGTACATTCCCTTGTACAAGCCTAATGGATAGAGTTTTGTGTGTTTTTCTGTTTTCTAATAGTTTTCTCAACAACACGGATTTGAACTAGCCTTGTGGGACCACAATAAATCATATGTGAACAATCTTAGATTTAGACACCAATTTACATGTGAGAGTAATTGACTCATTATTTAGTTGTGCAACAAAGGCTTTATCTTCAATTAAGAAAGGACATTGCAGCACCTGCTAACACACATCCCCGAAGGAAAACTAAATCCACCGGACCAAAAGCGTCACACAACTATCGCATGAAGTCGTCTGCACCCCGGAGACTTGTTTGTGTGTAGAACAGATGTGCGCAGAAGAGTGTGTACCTTGATATGGACAGAGGACAGGAGTGCAGTGTTGTAATGAAAATCATGGCAGGTGATATTTACAGTGGAATCACCAAAGTCAAAGGTGTCCAAAAGTTCAACCAATCTTGGGAGCATTTGTAGGACTAACTCCACGATTGTGTGTTTTTTTGTGATTTTGTGATGCCATCATAGGAGGATACCAGCAAAGATAGGTGGCACTGAGCTACATTGAAGGCCTTTTCACTCTGGATTCGCTGTGCCGTGTCGTCGAATGAAAAAAAAATTATATTCGAAAGTGGCATCGCGAAACTTGATCCAATAGGAAAGGAGCTGGCGGAGTGATTTCAGAGTGCTTTTTGGTGGACTTGGCAGAAATACTTTAAACAGCATCTGGTAAATGGAAAAAGTCGATAAATGTGGTGTGCCAATGTCTTTCTGAGCTTTGGGACATTCGAAAAATTATACACCAAGACATCTCTGCAGAGTTCAGGGTGACCCCACCTACTGCCTCGACGATGCCTGGGATAGGCTCCAGCACCCCCACCCTTTTGAGGATATGGGGATCAGAAAATGGATGGATGGACATCTCTGCAGAAGACTTTCAAACTGCTCCCCACTTAGCCTGAATAATGTATTTTTATTTCTTTATTTCTAACAATGCACATTGCTATTTGAACATTTTTTTCTGAAGAAATAATTACATTATTTAAATAGAAGACAAAGTTAATATCAACAAGACAAAACAGACTAAATGGGGCATTCTAAACTAAGCGAATGGAAATGCTCATAGCGCACAAATATGAAAAACAAATTGACACAAAATCAAAGAAAATAACAGATAAGATAAATAATAAACAAACAAAAAGAAACATATCTAAGGATTATAATCATTATCATAATAAATAGATTCATCTCCCATCATGTTTCTCTCAGGCATGTTTGCTTGAGTTTATATATATATATGTATACATATGCAGTACTTCTATTTATAATGTATACTCGTATATAATATTAAAATGTGACTTACAATGTTGTCTGTCCAGTTAATCTTTTTTGTCATTTTATTAATTGGAATCAGAACAACCTGGAAGTCAACCAACCAGCATCAGAGTATGTGCTTTATGGAGTTTCCCCGGTACGGTACTGTACAGTATATGTGTTACCACGTCTGCCAAATGCCCTCTCTTGTTTCAATGTTAAACCACAGTGTGAGACTTATTAAGGAACACACTTCTGGGCAGAACATAAAGAGAAAAAAAAGTGAAGTGAGGCCTCTTCAGTGTATCTAGAGACCAAAGGCACCCTTTGAATGGCTCTGGGCAACATGTACTATATGGCCCCTTATGTCCTGCTACGGCCTGAGAATTGGCAGACATTGCAAATCATTTCTTATGGAAATATGTGAAGGCACTAAATATAGACGTATGTTGGGTAGCGGCCGCACCATCAAAGCATCACACTCTTGATGCCAGTGGTGGAGTTCAATAAGCTGAAGAGATGAAAGCTAATGAAAGGCAAACATGAGTGGAGAGGGGGAGGAAAAGTGGGGGAGTGGTTTTTGAGTGAGGGGAAGCGAGACGACGTATGTGTGAGATGTTGTCTCGTGTGGTCCAATCAAGCCAAAGGATATAAGAGCAGTCAATAGAGGAACATGAAAGGGCGCTCACAATGGAGGCGGTGTGGTCTGAAGCAGAACTTTGGATTGTGTTAAGCCTTTTTGTTTTGTTTGGAAGGATGCGTGCGAGTGTCTCAATACTAAGCCGGCTCATTCATTTCTGTTCCGCAACAGTACATTTGTAGCCAGCAACACACGCCTGTCCTCACGGATGCACATTATGTTGTTGCTGCTTCCCACAGAGTCTCATGGGTGCAGTGCACGATGTTCCAATCAAGGCGCCTTAGATCATCATACTGTACGTATCAGCTATACTGCTGTGGCTATATGCCGTGACGGCGTCTGCAAATCAGTCTGATGCAAGGGAAGAATAGACTCATTTGATTTGTATGTTGCCATTACATCTCTTTCCTTATTGAAGCTAGCATGCAGCGTACACCTACTTTCAAACCTACAGCACAGTGTCAGTCAGCCTTTGGTACTTTGTGTCAGCCAATAATACACTAGTGCAGGATGTCAAAAGTGCCTATTACTTGTTTAGTGACTCAACTCAACTCAACTGTATTTATATAGCACTTTCGAACAGCCATCGCTGCATACAAAGTGCTGTACATGGAGTCATTTAACATATACAACAAATAGTAAAGCAAATTGGTAATAAAGACGGTAGAAAGCACCGAACAGCAAAACCAAGAACACATCTAAGTCATACTGAGTCAAACGGATGTGAATGTGGGTGTGAAAGTATCTACATGTGCCCTCTGACTGGCTAGTGACTAGTTCATGGTGTCATCCACGTTCTGTCCGAAGTCAGCAGGGATAGGCTACAGGATACAGTGTTTTTATGATTATTGTCTCTTACAGAGTGGTGTGTGTGTGTGTGTGTGTGTGTGTGTGTGTGTATGTATGTATATATATAAGGATTTGTATACTTATGCCAATGGGTTTTATAATTCAACTCAACTTTACAGAGTACTTCAAAACAACCACCGCTGTATACAAATTGCTGTACATGGACCAAAAATAGTTCATACAACAACAAAGATAAGATAAGATAACCTTTATTTGTCCCACACTGGGGAAATTTGCTGTCAACAGCAGCAAAGTTGTGGGTGGGGGGGACTTTCATTGCACAAAATAAATGTTTAAACAATAAACCACTCAAAAACAGTCAAACTAAAAATCAAGTCTCATGCTCAATCAAAAGCCAAAGAATAAAAATTAGTTCAGCCAAAGCATAAAAATTAGTTTTTAGACCAGTTTTAAAGATGGGCAGCGAGAGGTCTTGCAGAACATTGAGTGGGAGGTCAATCGAAAGAGAGGGACCAGCAACGGAAAAAGGCCGATCCCCTTTGAGCCTCCGCTTAGTTCTTGGTATCTCTAATAGTGTCAGACCTAAGGCACCGGGCAGATGTGGAGGGGCAGAGGAGCTCAGAGGGGGTAAAATGGGGCGAGGCAACTTAAAGATTTGAAAACAAATACAGGAAAGCGAGGCCAGAGTCGGAGTTATATGCTCGCTCTTACAAGTACAGTACCTAATTTTGACAATTTTATCGTCTTTCATTCATTCTGCTACTAGTATCATGAGTTACTTCAACAATAACAACTACAGAGCCCGTTCCAGAACCACATCGCAAGCCCAAGATATGACATGACCACCACCACGCTTCACAGTTGAGTTTGTTTGTTCGGATCACAAACGGATCCTTTCTTTCTCCATACTTTGGCCTTTCTGTCACTTTGGTAGAGGTCACATCTTCCATTAAACTTTGCGAAATGTGTGTGGCTCATTTCTGTGTGGCATTCAAATTGTTTCTTTCAAAGTCTTTGTTGATGAAGTAACTCATGATGGTCGCCGGAGATTGAATTCTAAAGTCTGCAGAAAAAGGACTGGAAAATAATATATCCTCAATATCGCCACATTGAATCGCTTTTCAGTTCAAATCTTTCTTCAGTAAAAGCTTTCGAAATGATTGTCCAGAATGTTTTAATTATACCACCCGCTTCAGTTTGACTTGGTTAGAGTTCCGTCCCCTAATTAAAGAATCGGATCATCTTCTTGCATTCATGTATATTTAATTGCCTGACCAGACTTATTTCAGCTACAAGTTTGCAGGTAAGCTACGCCAACAGGCTCCCAGTAAATGCATACATCTTTCTCTGCCCTCATGACTACACTAATGAAGTTATAGTCCTTCCTTATTTTTAGCCTCTATCTCCTGTCTTCCTCGTCCGCTGCCGGGTCACTTTGCTGGCTGCCTCTGTGAAATGTCTTGGCCCCTAATAGCTTTTATCGTAGATTCAATTGAGCTATACTATATAATTTTTGTCATTATGTCTTAAGGGCATTTGGATTGCATCTTCTCCACTGGTCTTAGATGCTGAGCTCTCTCTTGACCAGACACATGCATGCACGTCAAGCAACATGGAGTATTTTGCAGAATTTGTGTGAGAACCTAAGACTATAAGTCACATTGCTATAAATAAAAAAGCTAAATGACTGTCAGCAAGGCACATTGGAGGAAGCGGCCTAATTTATAGACGGTGACAGGCCTATGACATCATTTACACAGCAGTAACAGTTATCAGACTAAATGTTCATGATAGCACAGATTGACTATTAACAGGAGAATGGCTGTGCTTTATTGTTCTGTTGAAGCATGTGTGAGCATTTGTGAGTTTGTTGGCTCCGATCCAGAGAGCCTGTTATTTGGGATGCCATCGCTCCCTCTCTTTCTTTGGCACACTCTCCCCAATCAGCCGGCAGGCATTTGAGAGCTGGAGTACTTTAACACATAGTTAAATCCTGAACAGTCCCAAACTCAGGCTGCGGGCGCCTGCTTCACGGATTGGGATAACGGGAGTGCCATCTGCTGGTCACAATTGCCACTCCACATATTTACACACTGAGGGAGAGAGAGAGAGAGGAAGAGGAATGATGTCACTGAACAACATTTAAAGTCATCATTACCGGCACTGAAGCCTTCCTGTCAGGAAGTCAGACTCTCAGAATGCGTGACTCGGAATCGGATGTAAGAAATGTATTCACCTCAAGTTTAAAAACGATGATGTCATCTTACACACCCATCAGTGCTGTAAGCGCATTCCAACAATGTGACGGTGGCGGGGACTCATTCTGACATTAACATTTAGTCAGTCACACTTTTGTAAACATAGCAGATGATTTTCTAGATCCTTGGGCGCAGTTGGGGGAGTTAGTTAGGTAGCGATTCCTAATCCATGTTCCCACCCTGCTTAGTGGAATCGAAACTGGAGCCCTTCTGTCACAGGTCACGTTCTTCTAACGAAAGCCCTTGGGTGCAGGGGCTCAGTGTTTCCTCTCAGCCAAATATGTAACACCACTACAGCTATTTAAAATCACTGAACCGATAAGGAGCCTTTGCCATCTTCACCACTACGGAACAACATGTTTGCATCACCTCAGTTGAGACAAACATAAGCGATGGGACTGTGCGCAGGGAAAAGATGAGAGATAAGGGAAGTAGTTGGGCAACATCTCCCGGACCCTCATTTAGGTTGTCAGGCCTCCTAGCAGGGGGGTAGTATTCCGGATCTATTGATCCCAACTCAGTGGAGCAGTAATCCTGCAGAATAGATTGATTCCGACTGCCGTTTAGGCCTCACTGCACTGCCCAATCCTCCCTGGCTGACCCCTCCTCTATTTACGCCCTTGGTCCCCTATTCCCTCCCTTCTGCTGCTCATAAAGCATTGATATGCATGACGGCAAAGAGGCCCCTTGAAGGTACAGGGAGGATCGGAGCAGTGGGAGTTGGGGGCGTTAA
Source organism: Hippocampus mohnikei (assembly GCA_026261675.1). Taxonomy (NCBI): domain Eukaryota; kingdom Metazoa; phylum Chordata; class Actinopteri; order Syngnathiformes; family Syngnathidae; genus Hippocampus; species Hippocampus mohnikei. The sequence continues at coordinate 11,083,242 of JAKGUB010000521.1, forward strand.
GTGTGTGTACACTGTAACAGGAAGTAGCAGGTAAGGTGACAGCCGTCTTGACACAAGACTCAGCCTTTAGCTGAGTCACCCCCCTCCCCTGGTCCCACCCGGTCCTCCTTGATCAGCTCCTTGCTCTTAGCACCAGTCCATGTAAAGTATATTCTACTACCCGGTGACAAAGGGATTTTGGAATGTGAAAGGAAGCTGGGGTATGCCTGGAAAACTTTTACAAGCAATGGGAGAATGTAAACTACACACAAGACGGACTCGAACTTCCAACTTCAAAACTGATCTAGAACTTTACTCTTTTCAATGACTTCCTTGTAATCGGGAATGTGGGAGAACTCTTTCATTTATACTGAATCAGTGACACGAATGGGGTTGTCAGTGGCGAACAGTGTGAGTCAAGTATTTCCACCAGAAAACGGTGGGTATTGCACTTTCCTGACCTTTACTTGCCACTCTATTCATCAATCGTATAATGACGAGTTTGAATCTAAAACAAACTACAGTTACATACACATGCGCGCACACGCACACACACACACACACACACACACACGCATTCTCAAAATGAAGACTGTTGTACATCATCTTCCATCCATCCATTATCCATACCGCTGATTGTTAGTGTACTGTACTGTAAACCGGTAATTTAAAAAAAGACCAATGTCCAGACCTCATAACAAAACAAAAACAAAATGACTCCTCCAAGTTTCCCTTCAGTTTTCTGGAGGGGTGCCAAAATGTGGTCACACACGGGGTACCATTCAAGCACATACCTGATACCATAATCCCATACAGAGCATAAGTTGTCCTCGTGCTTTAGTACTGTGTCAATGTATTGCTAAACACGGCACATAAAACAATTGTCTCTTGCACATTGTTTAGTGTATATTGTTTATTTTGTTCTTTTTTAGTTTACTTACACCATTTTTTTAAAATTATGACCAGTTATGTGGCACCAGCGGGCCCCCCCAAAAAAATCTGAGTTGTGAATGTACCTTTCACCGGTAATAAGCTTGATTCTGATTCTGTATTTGACATCCAAAGTATTTAATGATGAAGTTACCAAAGACGAATACGTTGGAGGATCCTAAAATGTGAGAATTTTCTTCATTTGACTTTGGGAGCTTTACTACTTTAAAGCGACGCGTCCACGTTTATCTATGCGTCGAGCTGATTGACTCCGGCTTACCATCAGACATTCCGCAAGTCTTTCAATATCCCTGTGAAGGCTTCTCGGGCCACTTTACAGAGACCCCGACAGCTGCGTAGGGATCTGTACCATTTCCACTTTTCACCCTGACCGTGGCCTGTGCCAAGATAAGAGGCTGGCTCCAAGCTGAGCTGTGCCACACACAAACAGGGAGAGCACCACTTAGGGGAATTCACAGTGAAGGGTAGAAAAGGCAGACAGAAGACATCGTAAGTTGTCAAACAATATTGTTATTTGCATAAAGAGACAGATGTTCGGCACAGGTGGGTCACAGAAGCTGTTTGGCCCTGAGACAAGCATGTAGTTAAGAGAGAGACATTACACGTTGACCTTGTCAGAAGATGCTCCAAAAGTATCGTTGCTAACATTGCCTGTTATTAAAATGTACACCCTCAATGATAATGGTGGCTGGGAAAAAAAGGCTTTTAAATCTGTTCAATCATTCAAGATGTAAGTCACATGCTGAACTTAATCGTCCCATATGCTTACATGTTGGCAACATGGATGTCATTTTGTACTATTAAAAAGTCATATGTGATGACATCCTTGAATCATAAAAAACTTGTTTTTTTAGTAGTTGAGGGACATTTTTAAGAGCGTCCATTCCTTCTTTTCCTCATCATAACTTCTCGCCTTGCTTCCCAACTTAAACGTTACTTTGACATCAAAGTAACGGTGTCGTAAAACTGAATGTCTAGCACAGGACATTTTGAGCTGCGTTTTCAGGAATGATTATTCCAGATGTCCTTCCTACATGATTTGTTTCAGGCCTCGCTGTGCAGCTGAGAGGCAGCTGTGGCCTCCGACACATGCTTAAGTTGGTTTTAGGAGCTCATAATATTGTCAGCAAGAATGACTGACTAAACTCCTCCAAATATTTTCCTTTCTTCCTGTTCATGTACAGTACACATTTTCTTATTGGTTGCACTGTCTATTCCTCAAGCCTCTTTCGATATCAGTTTGCTCTGTGGCTCTTCCGCGCCACCTCTGGACGTTTTGTTTTCAGAGGGATTGCAAAAGGGTTTTTTTCTTCCTTTAGACCATAGGTGTCAAGCTCAGGTCCTGGAGGGCCGCTGTTCTGCATGTTTTCCAAGTCTCCTGTTGCAACACACCTGATTCAAATCATCAGATCATCAGCAAGCTCTGCGGAAGCCTGACATTGAACCTGTTCATTTGAATCAGGTGTGTTGCAACAGGGAGACTTGGAAAACATGCAGGGCATTGGCCCTCCAGGACCTGAGTTTGACACCTATGCTTTAGACTGTCAGTGTGTCCCCCTGAAACTGACCGCCAAAGTATACGGTATACTAGTGAAGGGAAAAGCAAGTACTGCAATATGTTCCTGATGGTCTGACTACATTCTTGAAGCACAGTTTGAAGTATTTTTTTTCAACACTCTCCCTCATAAGATTTTCTCCCTGACAAATTTTCAAAAAAAAATTGGTATTGTTGATTTTGCCGTCCACAGCGAAGAAACCAAGTACGTTTTACACACCATGCTTGTATACCATATTTTCCGGACTATAAGTCGCAGTTTTTTTCATAGCTTGGCTGGGCGTGCGACTTATACTCTGGAGCGATTTATGGGCGAAATCATTAACACATTATTATATCATTTCACGTTATTTTCACATTAAACCACAAGACCTAGTGTTGATAAAACCATAATGAGTCTGACGTAAGCGACGTAGAAGAGGAAGCACTGCCGTCTTCTACCTCCGGAGTTGGTGGAGTTGCTTTAAAGTGGCACAGAGGATGAAGATTTCATTGGATTTAGTGATTTGGAGTGGCATTGATGGTTTGGTGAACTTGTTAGCATGTATATTTTTTGGTGTTGGATTTTATCAAATAAACTTCCCCCAAAAATGCGACATATACTCCAGTGCGATTTTTACAGTATGTACAGTATGTACAGTATGTACCGGATTCAAATAACTGATGAATCAGTAAAATTGATCAAGGGAACTTGGATGGGACTGGGGGAATCAAATCAGTAGTCTTCCAAAGGCTAAATAGCCACTCTACCACCTTGCTGTGAGCACTGCAAGAAAAAAAAAGTGTATCCCAAAATGTGTAAATTGTGGTAAAATAACATTGGTTTGTGTTTTTATGAGGGGTGGGGGGGATTTGGAACTTACTGGCTCTCTCACTTAGCTCCAATATCATTTCAAATTAATACTGAAGCCATATAAATCTCTGTAAACGGTTCATTAATGCTCAAATTTTAAGAGGAACATCATTGGTGATTGACAACCATGTTTATTTTTTATGGAAAAAAAAACAAAAACAAAAAAATGTTTACATATTTACATTGTATTTTTGGGGTCACAAAACATAAAGGGTAAATAAAATAAACAATTTTCAAATTTCACAGTTTTCTTCTCGGCTCCAAAGTAACACTCGATAAGTTACAACTATGATAGGTTGATCATACTATTTTATAATCTTTTTTTTTCTTCTAACTGCACCACTTGTGAAACCCTATGAAGTGATTGTTTGAATACTGTAACAGCAGTCATGAAAGTGAAAGAGCCTGATAAAGGCGCAGTTGTCAGTTCCTCCAATATATTTGCAAATCAATGCATCCTCCAAGTTGACGGCATCTCCCAGCTGACGGTCACTGGCCGCTACATTTGCTAACAGGGTTCCCACATAGGCAAAAGACCACTTTGCATTTCCTTCACACAATAGCTGCCTCTCGCCTCTTTCCCTTGACAAAACACTCCACAGATGGGTAAGCAACAGTTTGGCAATCACTTGCCGGGTGTGGAAGATGCCACTCGTTCTACATAACAATTTATCCCACCGATGCAGCCCTTTTTTTTTTTTTTAATGCTAATTTATTGGCGGAATGGGCAATCTGCCTCATTTGCATTGGATTTATTTGAGCCAAACTTAACTCCCCTGCGGGCAGGAACGTTTTATTTGGGTTTGATATACAAATAAAATCCAACACAAATGGGGATTGTTGTGGAAACATAAAGAGGAAATATTGCTGGTGTGGTAATTTCTTCAAAGGCTGCATGTCTTTAAAAATGTTTTTTTGCTTTTTCTGAACGCCTTGCTTTTTAATGTCATCTCAGTGGACCTACTACTTCTCATTTTCTATATTTCACCTCATATTCCCAACACACCATGTCTGCTCTTGCATCTGTAATCACAACATTACCTCACTGGCCGGCAGCCCCAATGAAAAGTGTGTGTGTGTGTGTGTGTGTGTGTGTGTGTGTGTGTGTGTGTGTGTGTGTGTGTGTGTGTGTGTGTGTGCGCGCTGCCCTATACCGTGTGGAGGGGACTTAGCAGCACACTGGGTTTCAATGGGAGTCTACGCTACTGCTCTGCCAGTTCTTATCTCATCCCAGGCAGGAGAGTGGCATCATGCCGGTGGCTTATTAGGAAAGCAGGGAATGTATCCCAAATTCAATACACACCCCACCCAGCGCATAGGATTGTGGCAAGGCCCTTGAGGAGAATATGCACACACAGAAAGCTGTTTTTTTTTTGTTTGTTTTGTGCTGCATGTGTGTTAATGATTCAAAAGACATTTTGAGTCAGCAGCCAGAGCACTCAGCTGCACTCATAGTGCTCAAGCTGTTGTATTAAGGATAGCATTGTTTTTATATTGCGTTCTCTGACAGGGCAAATGGCATTAGATGTGATTTGGTCGGTAATACAGCCACTGCTTTGGGCTAAAGTGGAGTATTATTTGGCAGGCTAAATGGGTGGATTCTAGACATGATGGTTACTCCATTCGGCTTTCTTGTAATGCCATTATTACAGAAGTGCATACCTTGGCCATTACGTCTCAGACAAGGGATAATAATGCCGGAAATAAAAGTCGGCACTTCCTCTAGATAGCGGCATAGTATCGACCTTTACCAAAAACATAGTGCATTTACCTGCAATCAAACACAATCATCGAGTTCTTTCACCTTGTTCCACTCGTCAAGGTAATTTTACAGCTCTTTTGATCCCAAAACTGCTCTGTTGCACCAGGAGATGAACTATGGCTTTTTTTCCCCCGAATCTGCCATCACTCAACGTGTGATTCAAGGCACTTTTTAAAATTGTGTCAATCAGAAAGGGAATTATGCGGGAACAGAAGTAAGGCCTAGGAAGGACTTCTTACATGTGTGATTTTATTTTAGAAGACGGTGGTATGGCGCTAATCATATGCATTTCTAGAAGTGCTTCAAAGTGTGATAATGACATTGATTTATAACCATGAAGAAAGGTCAGTTCACCTTATTAAACAACACATAGGTACACAGCTGCATAGTATTGGATAACCATTAGAAGCCAATCTGTCCATTGCCAATGTGACTGCATGAGGCATTAAGGTCTTGCTACACCCCCCCCCCCCCAAAAAAGCCGCATACAAATCAGCTTCAAATGAGGTTTTTTAATAAAAAGGAAAACAAAACAACAACAAAAAAATGCACTAGCAATAGTCTGTGAACTTTTCCAACTGATATTTCCTTGCTTTCTTTTTTTCCTGCTTCCCAATGCAAAGCTACCTCCATGGAATTCAATCTATCTAAATACTTTAATGATCCCTAGGGAGACTTATGTTCCCGTGACACCCAGCAGAATAAGCATTAAAGTCCGACTGTTGCTGAAAGAAAGCTCAAATGAAGGATGGACTTCTTACAAGTGAGATGGTTATCACGGTTGTATTGTAATAATTCAATAAAATAAATAAACAAATTAATAAAAACAAAAGATTTTATGTCAATGAAAAAAAAAAATCTAATGTGGTTTTCTGACGGGTCCCGACAAAGTCCTTCATCAAACATTAAACCCGAATAGGAAAAACACAAATTTGAGCCAGGGCCTGTTGCTGAACGGTAACCTAAGTCTGAAATCAAACCCCTACGGTTAAAAACAAAAACAACAAAAAAACAAATAACAAAACTGGCAACATTATCTTAACCCCCAAAACATTTTTTTTTTCAAAAAAAGAAAACACACATTAATCTGGCAGTATTTGGAAAGATTTTACTACACAGGTGTGTTCTCCAGTCCTCGAGGGCCAGTATACTACTTGTTTGAGTTGTTTCCCTCTTCCAATGCACCTGATTTAAACGATCCGAATTGCAATCAGGCTCCTGCAGAGCTTTGTGATGAGCGCGAGGATCAGACTTTGACACCTGTGCTATAGTAGCACCTGAGCTTGCTTTGAAGTCCCCTGCTAGTACAGCCATGTTTTTGATTGTTCGCTGCTTCTGTGAAATAAAATATCACCCTCTGGGCTCTGCATGTGACTTACATGCAACCATTCACTCCCCATCAATCCATTCAACCATTTCTCGCCCTGTGACCTTTGCAGTTTTTTTGTCTGATTACGCATTGTTTAATCTAAAGCCTTGAGGGCAGATTGCACATGCAGGACAGCCTGACCTCATCATTGGCATTATTGTCTTAAGGCAGGTGTGCCCAATACGTTGATCGTGATGGATCGGTAGCTCGCGGACTGTTCCAAATTCGGTCATGAGGGGTGATATTTATTTTTTTATTAGTGCCCACTGCACTAATAACCAACGGACGTTGGTTCATCAAAAAGTAGTTCTGCTGTCAAAAAAGAATGGGCATCCCTGTCTTAAGGCATTTGCTTGTCTGTGGAACATTGTGCGGCCCATGTTTAATGAGGTGAATGTAGGAGGGGCCTCATAGAGCCCAAGTGTTGAGTCCAGTATATACAAAGTCATTGATTGTTCAGTAGTACATTTGACTCATTTCAGTGCAGGCAATCTGGAGTCCAATTCCTACTTATGGACCCTGTGAATGTGTGTTTTGAGTACCGGTAGTTGTCTAGCTCTATTCGTGGCCTAAGACTAAGTGGCAACCAGATTAGGGTGTAGTCCGCCTTTTGCCCAAAATCAGCTGAGATAGGCTCCACCTCCTTGCGATCCTCAGTCGCATAAGAGGTATCGAAAATGAATAAGCACAAGGTTCATGAAGTTCGCGGGAGTTGTTTGCCTTCACTTTGTGCTTTCCATGATTACATTTGAGTGTGTATAACCCTGGCATTATTTTTGAACAAGCGTTTTATTACAATGATTCGACGACCACATGGTATGTAAACATGGCAGGCCGCCTCCTTCTGTCTGTAAAAATCACCCACCTGTACAGACCTGACAGGTGCGAGTGAAAACAGACCATCATAAAGCAAAACCATCTGGACCCGTTGCTCCCCTTCAGAGCGTCGTCTGTGCCAGTCGCTGCTGGGACCTGGCCTAGGCCAAGGGATGGAAGAGTGGATGATGAGATGTGGGATTCGGGCGGCCGCCTGGAGCCGCTCGGGAAAGGGGGGGGGGGGAGCTAAAAAGAAGCAGAAGCAGCAGACCCTGGAGGTGATCCAACAGGCGCTCTCATCCTCTCAACTGTTGCAAAAGGATTGGTGGTTAGCGGGCTAATCCGGCGGCGTGGACGCTTCAGATAGCTGCCTCCACATGTGTGGAAGGAAGAAGACAGAATAGTAACAACACAATGGGAGTCTTAAGCAGCGATGGTGCTGAACACTGCCAAATTATGTAAACAAATGGAGCACATGGTCTGAGTTGGAATGTTTTGTGTGTGGGTGATGTTATTTTTGATTGACTCATATTCTACCGCACGGCAACATATGCAGATCACCTTGAACCATCTTTCTATTTGCACAAAGACCTCCATCCGTTTATTTATGTATACTCGATCCATTCCAGCAGATTCATTATTTCAAGTGATTATCTTTCTGTCATCAACAAAATGAGCAACAATAGTATTTGTAGGGTACTCATCGAATATATGTTTTAAGTGGATTGCTTCCTTCAAATGAACATTAGGACAATTACAAAATATGAAGCTTTGGTATTTGTCAGGTCCTTGTTTCTCATAGTTGCTTGTTATTGTGTAGTTGCTTGTGTAGTCTGCACTACCGGAGACAAATTCCTAATGTGTTCTACATACTTGACCAATAAAGATGATTCTGCTTCTGATTTATAATATTATATGTACTATTTTGCATTAAAAAGTGACAAGACTAAAGTTGTAATTCTGTGAGCGAAACATCTTAATGTTTGGAGAAAATGTATTTTCCCAAATTAAATGTTTAATATTGTGAGGAAAAATCTGAATATGATGAGAAAAATATCACTAAATGATAAAAACAAAGATTGTAAATAATTTCAATGGACAATGGTATTGTTACTAGAAAAAGGTTGTAATATCACGAGACTAAAGTTGTGATCTCAAGAAAGTCGTGATGTGACAAGCTAAAGTGAATGCAAAGCCGAAATATAGTAAAAGAAACATTTTATTACAAAATGGCAGGTCGGTCACACAAAATATGATGGTAATCATATTGCAAGAATACCTTTCTGATTTTATGACAGGAACATTATGAGCACAAAAAGACACGGATTGAAGATTTGTGTGATCAAAGGGGAAAACAAAAATTGGCAGGAACAAATTTATTAATTTAAAAGGGCTCATTCCAATGTGTTGTCCCTGGCTCATTGGTTTTTAATCTCTCTGTTTATCCCCCATCCCTGGTCAAAGAGTTAGTTTGAAGCCATTTCTGTTCAAGGGCACCAGAAGATAATGCCCAACACCCTGTTTGCAGCAGATGGGAAATATCCAGGGTGGCACCATGTCTGTTTCCACAGGGTCATCTCCACCATTAGACCAGCAACATCAGGTGACGGCTGATGGGAGTCCTCCAGCAAGTGTTTAAGGAATGCAGGAAGGAGCCAAGACGTGGCAGCCTGTGCCAATGCTTCCAATCTGCAAGGTGTGGACAGAGTCAACTGAGAAATTGGAGAGAACAAAATAAATTTTGCAAAAAAGAAAAACATTTTCAGTGTTATTTCTTAAAACGTAAATGATTACATTGTCATTCAAACATTTAAATATAGTGGGGAACTCACCTTAAAAAAACCCAATATAGTTTTCATGATATAAGAGGATGTGAACGGTGTTGCAACTTACTTACTTTCCCGATCACTTGATTTTAAAAGTAATGCACCTAACCTTAGATTACAAGTTAGTTTATTAGTTACGTTCATTAGATGCCAACAATTTGAAATGACAACGGATCTTTCCCATGCTTTATTGGAAGTGGCTTTGTAATAATATTGTTGAAGGTTTAGGTTTTTGTTGAAAATAAAATCAAGGCAGCCTTTTTGACGAAAAATGAAAAAAAATGTTTTTATGTAAAAAAAAAAAACATAACTGGCTATATATTTATATATATATGTGTGTGTGTGTGTGTGTGTATACACTGTATTTTCTGCACTGTGCGCCTTATAATCCGATGCGCCTTATATGTGGATCAATATTCTAATTTCTTGGACGTAGTATTTTAATGTGTAGTATTTTAAGTGTAGCACAAGGCAACAGCAGCCAGTTTTGAAGCTTCTACTTTATGTGCCTTATAATGCAGTGCACCTTATATATGAAAACAGTAGGCCATTCATTGAAGGTGTGCCTTATACTCCAAAGCGCCTAATAGGGCGGAACATACGACATGCATATATATGATAACTATTTTTAAAACCTCAGGGACCTTCATTATGCTCCACACCAGCTGGGACTTTGCAAGGTTTCATATACAGTACAGTGCCGCGACTCCAAATGTTTCTTTGAATTTGATGGAGTGTTTTTTTTAAATATATATTATTAAGATGTGTCTAAAGTACTGCACGTAAAACCAGTCTTAATATTTGGATTAGATCTGGATTTTAATGAGGATAACATGGTGATGGGTGTAGTTTCTCTCATACACTTATAACACTTGGTTTTAATGATCTTTTCCATGTGGTAAATACCATTAGATAGTGGTTAAATGTTTTTATTCTAAACATTTGTTCACTGTCATGAGCTAAAGGGCATGAATCGTTGTCTTACTGGCTTTTGACTATTGCTTTCATCTATCTTGTATGGCTCACTTGTACATCCTCACAAAATATGTTAAATCCGAAATAGATATGCCAATTACACTAATGGGAAGCAGGAAGTGTGACAGCTTCAATTAGCAGGCCCTTCCCCGTTCCATTTTTCTGCAACACCTCACAGAGTTCGCGTTTATGTTTCAAAGCACGAGCTGAAAATTGCCTTCCTTTCTCCTCGAAGTCAACGGACACAGCAAATTACATCACACGCTCTTCACATTGGTGACTGCGGTGTGTTTGACAAACATGTTAATGTGGGATTAATTGGACACTGCACCAGATGAAACACTGTCTACAGCAAAAGTTCACCCTCTGTCAGTGGTCACAGTCGAATTTTCTGATTTTTCTCATCGGACAACAACAGTATTGTGGAAAGGCAATCTATTCTGGAATGCTGATTGAATTCTAGTTTGATTACATTTCAAAAAATTATTCAAATAGAATTGTACATGCAATAATATTAAGAAAAAGGCATTGTGATTATAACATGCGTGTGCCAACTGTTATGCCACATTCCGCCAAACCGCACGAGATATTCCTCCTCTTTGCTCTCCACCTTATGTTGTGGCCGATTTGCAGACCTGTTCGTATAAGCACTCCTCCCCCTGTGTTAAATAGTGCAACCAAAACAATATATTTTCCCTTTCACTTTCAATGTAGATTAGTCAACTTTTCTCTGTTTGTTTATTTATTTATTTATTTATTTATTTATTTATTTATTTATTTATTTATTTATTTATTTTTTAGCTCATGAGCCGAGCTTGTTGGATTTTTTTTTTTTGCAAGCCACATTTTTGACAGTAAGACTGAAGACCTGGCTGGCTGCCCATTCCTATTCTCCTCTTTCTTTGACTTGCTGGGGCTATTATGACTGTCACTCATGTTCCAACATAAAGGAGCTCATTTGAAAGGGCTCAATGCAAAACTCATATCTTACATGAAACAGTCTTGATTTATTTTCCCTGCGCTTTTCTTCCTAAATCTTCAAACAACCATCTCCCTCCCCCACCCGTCTGGAATCACGCCTTTCAACATGCAGTCAAAGCATTGGGGAAATGTACTGGGGACGGTTGCCATGGTCCTGCGGCACCTCTCTTCCACCAAACCTTTTCCTTTTGCCTCCGGTCCATATCTGTCCACAGCAGGTGTCGAGTCAAGCACAGAGATAGCTGCGATATTAAAAAGGAGACGAAATACTGGGAACTTTATTTACACTCTTCTCAACGAACCCGTTATTCATCTTATTGCGGGCAAAGCCGGATGACACACTTTATTATCAGCTGCTGCTGCGTCTGTGTTTGTGCGTGCATATTCCTCTTTTCTGTCGGGAAGATCTAAAGCTCGTGTTGTCAGCCCAAAATCTATAGGCTGCAACTTAAAAAAAAAAAAAGACTTTCTTTGAACATCTTATTGGTAGTCCATGTGGGTGAATGAAGCTGATGTGTCGGTTGTTTCTCAATAAAACCAGTCCAGTTCTTTGCCTATGCTTGTAATGCTCTACCTTCTGGAGCAGAAGAGCCTTCCCTTCCCAGGTATGACTGTGATGACTACACACACTCTGCCCTCACAAGGAGGTGGCATGCACTGCAGCAGTGAGGCTTTAGGAGATGCTTGTAGGAGACCGGTATGACCTTGCAAGCAGAAGTGTTGAGCTGATGCCAAAAACTCACGCTACGGTTCCCTGCGGTGAGGTTTCAGTGTGCCAGCAGCAGCAGGTGCCTTCACACAAGTGGGCTGCCATTCAGGCTCTGATTTGCATTAGAATAGAGTGCACAGGATGACTGATTGGCTTGGTTAGTGGGTCAATGAATTGAAGATTTACTGTAGACATCTTTTGACTGAATAGCCCTGATACGCCAACACCTTGGTGCCAAGATTTAAAAACATCCCATCCAGTTCTTTGGTGAAGCTGAAGGAAACAACAACTTAAGAAATTGTCAGCGCCGAAAGAAACCAAGACTTAGGGCCTGATTTCGAAAGATCACACATAGCAGGTGCTAAATTGATGATGGGCAATACATATTCATTCATTCATCTTCCGAACCACTTGATCCTCACAAGCTGTCTCCGGGCAGTAGGCGGGGGACACCCTGAATCGGTTGCCAGCCAATCGCAGGGCACACAGAGATGAACAACCATCCACGCCCACACTCATACCTAGGGACAATTTAGAGTGCTCAATCAGCCTACCATGCATGTCTTTGGAATGTGGGAGGAAACCGAGCACCCGGAGAAAACCCACACAAGCCCGGGAGAACATGCAAACTCCACACAGGAAGGCCGGAGCTGGAATCGAACCCGGTACCTCTGCACTGTGAAGTCGACGTGCTAACCACTGGACTATATATATATATATATATATATATATATATATATATATATATATATATATATATATATATATATCACACCACACACCTTATTTTTATACTTTTAAATTCTGTTTATCCAACATGAATCAATATAATTACCTCCTCCCCACCACCACCACCAATCTACATTGTAGTGTATTATTGATCAGTTTTTGAAAGATGACACCCACTGAAATAAAATCCGAAATCAATTTGCCCCACTATGGAAATTGAATTCAAACTTTCCTGGAACCTAACCAAACATTGACACAAATCCACTTTTACTGTGGTAGGATGATGCTCATGTGGAGCTCACATTGCTGAACTTCAGCCTTGAAATTTCCATAATCACCGAACCTCCCTCTGTGTAGAGATTATCAAAGAACACATGTAGCACTCCTTGAGGCTAACGGGGAAAACATGCATACATCAAGTTGAACATGGGTAAACACAATTAGCTACCTCATCCCAGTGGTCAGTGAAACCATAAAATCAATAAGAACATTTTAAAACTACAAGCAGGGTTGTTTCCTCGATAGAAATGTATGGGGAGAATTGAGCGGCAAAATAGGGGTGGTTATTGTTGGGGGTTATTTTGAGGGGGGGATCTTTGCATGACTTTAAGATGTAAAAAAAAATAAAATTAGAGCATGACTCGTTTTTGCATGTTTTGAATCACATCTGTGAACAAAATATGCAAAACTGTGTGAGAAAATGTGTAAGTGTGACTGAGTGTAGAAGTCCAAATGGACAAGAATGATAAACACTCAGAGGTGATCCTGGGGTCTTGGAGCTGTTTTCAATTTCCGTTTCCCACCTTTTCCAACATGAAACAGAATAACCTTCCCGGTTTATATAACCTTCTGAATTTGATTACCATATTAACGTCCTAAACAGCATGAAGCTAATTTGCGGTGCCAAGGGTGTCTTTGGGAGAAGGTCACAGTAATGAAAAGTAGACCAGAAACGTGATTTCTGTGTCACTTCTTAAACATTCTGTAATTGTTTATATTTGCGTGATTGGAAACATTAACCAGAGAAGACAGCTTAGACCTATCACTGTTTTCTTGGTGTGGCCCTCCAATCCCCCGACAACCTCCCCCAACGGCAGTGGTACCTTGTGAGTCAATCCATTCCGTGAACAAGCTTGAAACTCTTTTATTTCAAATCTGTATTGAAATGAATTGAAATTGGGGCACAAGAAATTATGAGTTAGGATTAAATATATATATTTGCCAGTAAATAATTATCAATGCAGTAAATTTATTTTCATCATTATGTATGTCATGCCCAAATCATGAGGTCAAGGCATATTTCATTGAGACACATTCTAGAACCTTGACACATGTAAACAATTTCCAATGATTTTCCAATAGTTCTTGCTACTGCATGTATTAAAGATGATCTACATTGTCTAGTGGTTGCAGACTTAATGATGATTCATGTTCGAATTGACTCTGATCTGTGATTGCTCAGGGCAGCCCGATGCTCGACAGGTTAGCGCATCGACCTCACAGTGCCGAGATGCAGAGTACGATTTTGGCGTCGGCCTTCCTGTGTGGAGTTTGCATGTTCTCCGCGTGCCTGCATGGGTTTTTCTCTGGGTACTACGTTTTTGGAATGTGGGAGTTCCAAAAATGTGCATGGCTGGTTAATGGAACACTCTAAATTGTTCCTTGGTGTGAGTGCGGATGGTTGTTCGTCTCTGTGCGGCCTGCGATTGGCTGGCATCCAGTTCAGGGTGTCCCCCGCCTTCTGCCCGAAGACAGCTGGGATAGGCTCCAGCATGCCCCGCGACCCTTGTGAGGATAAGCGGATCAGAAAATGGATGGATGGATGTGATCGCTCAGTGTTGTGTGTGTCCATGTTGATGACGCTTGGTGACTTATCAGTATGGTCCAGTCTTCCTTGTTCCCAAATATGTTGTTTTATTCATTAATTTCACTGAACATAAATTGTGATATTCTGGTAGAATTATTCCAAATATGTTTTTGCGAAAATAAAGAACCAGGAGATGCTTCATAGAGGCTTCCCCAAATTTTCAGTTGAGTGATTTATTTTTACATTAATATGACAGTTAAGAATGTTATTTAAGCTGTGTAGTTAACAAATATTTTATGACAGCAACAGTTTGTTAGCGCTCTTTCTTTTATTTCTTGTGTGATTTTTTTTTTAACCCTGTGGGTAAACGATGCAGAGATGTTGTGTCACAAAGTGAGACAAAGTAAGCTGAAGCATTAGCAAGAGCAAGGAGTGTCTCCCCCTCCAAATGTGACTCCATGTGCAACAAGAAACCTTGCCATGTGTCGTTAAAGACACCTGCGCGCACAGAGGGCACGCCGCCACTCTTTCAACGGGCATTGCGTGCGCACCCCAGCAGGCTTCCAGATAGCGACTAAAGAGCTTATTTCCCAAATCTCTTTATCCTTTCTCGAACTGTGAGACGTTGACAGAAAGTCAGTTAACTCTAGCCAGTGGCAGCTGCATGGGTTTTGCATAATTAATTATTTATACGGAGCCAGACATAGTAATTACCATCCAGATGAATATGATATTCTAATCAGCCAGGCTTTAATTCTAATTGCCCTCCAGCATCTAACTGTCAGTGCTGGCCGGGCTTGATAAAGTAGAGAGTCTCTAAACACCATTAGACATCTGCTCCGAGAGCATTGCCTCCACTACCCAGCATCCCCATCATCCGCCATAAAAATCAATACAGGACTGGGCTGTGTGATCTCCCTCATTTTTCTATGGAAAGCCATTTTTTGTCAACGACAAAAGGAGAGCAGGGCTTCCAGCGATGGAGCCTGCTCCCTGGTGATTGATGAGGCCTTTAGGATTTGCTATTCTTTTTCCTTCATTGCCTTTCTTTTTTCAAGGGATTTTGGAGTCTCATCTCAATGTACCATATGGAAGGGCTTATCGGGCTTTTGATTCCTTTTTATTTTCCTCTTCTCAATCAACTGCTTCTTCATGTTGGACATTTGGAGAACTGACTGAGTTACACTATTTATCTGTCAAGAATGGGGAAGAGGGCTGCCACAAATTGAAACATCAAATAATGGTGTTTTAAGTCAAATTATTGTGATTGATACTTGCAACTGTTTGTATATTTTCTTGTAGCCAGTGAATTACTCATGCACCGATGCCTTGCTCATTCCTTTTGGCCTATGAGCAAGCTTTGACTGGCAGATGCACCTTTCCCCCCAAAAAACAGGTCAGTCAAAAAGAAAACCCATCCCATATATCCCATTGATTACCCTACATTGTAACCCTCAACCTACTTTGAAACAATAATTGTAAACCCTACACAGAAATACGGCGCGAGCTGTTCCGTATTTCTGCGTATGCATGTGTTAATGTGTGTGTCGCTGGGTGGGCAGATCCAAGCCAGTGGCTTGCTTGTTTGCACTGCTAACTCACAAAACGGATACAACACAAAAGGGGAAGGCGGATGGAGTGGCGTTGAAGGGAGGAGGAGGAGGAGGAGCTTGGGGAGCAAAATGTGCCTGCGCGCCGCTTATACAGAACCGGTGAGCCCTACAGCCTTGCTGTCGCCTGTTTGACAAAGCCGCAGCGGAGCGTAAAATAACAAAACTGAAACAACAGTATCGATTTGATCATAATGGTATCGATCTGATATTGATACTGATTTGTATTGAAAATCGATATTTGGATCCATCCGCCCATCACGACTGCTCAGCATGTTGGCAGAGTCTCAAGCACATGAACCTTGAAGCGTCTTTGATGCCATCAGAAATGACGAAGAAACTGAATGTGGCCCTGCATCTCAAGAGGTAAGACGGATGGCTTTCCCGGATTGATCAAACCCGGTGAACTCGGCCATCGTGAAGGTCCATTTCCGGAAAGTGACGCTTACATTCCAAATGCGCAATAACTTCTTTTAGCTCTCTTGTTTCTAGTTTGATTTATACTCTCTGACTTTTCTGAGTAGTGAAGGCACTTTTGAGTGCTTGGCTCTCATCCAAGGCAACCATAGTTTCTCATTATCATTGTGCATTCACAGAGCAAAGCAACATACTTCTCTGCTTCTCGGTTTGGCTCAAGGTGTTTTGATCTCCACACATTGCCAAGAAGGTCTTCAGATGTCTAGCTCTCCACACGCCCAAAGTTTGAATTTCATTAAAGAGTCTTTCTGCTCCCTCGGTTGCGAGGAACAAAGCATGAGCCGGACTCAATGGTAATCCTGCCTGCGAGGCGCCGGTGTCAAAGGTCGCTCGTCGCCAGCTGATGAATCCTGTGGTCGGGGTTGGAAAAGGGGATGGAGAGATGGTGGTGGGGGAAAGTGAGAGGGGGGGTAGAGGGGCTTCTTCTCAGGTTATCCGGGGAGAATCTAATGAGCAGGATTGGAGGAGAAGAGGAGCCATGCTGCTGAGGCTGAGCTGCGGGAAAACTTCAATCCAGAAAGCAGCAGCAGAGAGGAGAGAGGAAAAAAAGAAGGCGCAACATGAAAAAGTAAGCGAGCCAGACATAAGGCACAATCAGAGGTTGCAATCCAGTCTGTTGTGCGAGAGCCACTTTGCGCCTCAGGACAAGCCCTCGGCTAATAAAGCTAAAAGTTGCGAGATGCTCTGACCTTGCTTTAGAAAGAAAACCCCCCTAACAAGGACATGCTGTATAGCCAGGAAAAACTTTTCTCCAGAGTAAAACACTCATTCCTTGCATATTTCACACACTGTCCTTTCATTATGGTTGAGAGAGAGCGAGAGAAGGCGAAAAGAACTTATCGGCCTTAACTCAGCAAAGCGAACTGCTAGGCTCTGTTACATTAAAAGGAGGAATTAGACGGTGTCGGACACGGAAGCTGACTTTTAAAATGTTCTCACTGCCTGATTAGTAATAGACTGTGAAATGTCTAACTCAATTATATAAAGGGCTTTCATAGTAATGAGATTTCTGAATGCTAGAGCATCAGTCACTTTAGTTTCATCGGTGTCAAACAAATACTTTGGAGGATGTTACACTTTGAAAGAGAACATATTGAAGTGGTTTCATGATGTGTTTCTCCTTAAACACTACAAAAGTCCGTCATCTCATAGAACCGCCATGTTTGGATTAGCTCATCTCTCGGCCTCCTCAGAGCTTTGATTGGACATTAAAGTATGTGCTGCGTTTCTTATAAGCGGAGTCAATGGGGTTCAGCCACAACGACTCGTTCCTTACATTTCATTAAATGACTCATTATCTCTCTGTATGTGAATTCGCTGAAGCCTCATGCGCCTCTCTTCATGGAAGACGACCAAAAAAAATCCCGCCCAGACAATAAATTGATTCAGCACGTGGGAATCGTGATGATAACGTATTCTGCCAATTTAGGAAGCATCCATTAATCAATGTACACAAATTTATATCACGGTTCTTTCCATACCAAATCTCTGAAGTCAATGTTTGGCTGCTGTGGCTGAGGTGGAGGATGGAGGTGCTCGTATTGTAGCGGCTTGACTTCATCAAACCTTTCTGAAGTTGCTTTTGAGTCCTTAGAGGTGAAAGTTGTAGTCTGTTCTAACGCTGCAGATCATTCTTGGCATGATGCTCTCTTAAGGAGGCTGAGGATTAAAGTTGGGCTTCTCCATGGCGTCAGTATTAACAGCAGCCTGCACAAAGTGTTTGAAGGAGATAGGTTGAGATTTATTCATGAATCAGTACCTGTTGTCGGATGGACAAAGGCCAGGAGGGAGAAAGCATCAGTGAAGCAAGTGGCCACACGGCTTTGAATCCACATGTATCGCCTTAACATGCGTGTCACACTTTGTTTCTCTGAAACCTTTAACACCCCCTCGTGAACATGCCACAGCAAATCTGTGCGAATTGGCACAGTGCTCCAACATGAATCCGAGGCAAGGGATGACCAGCCATTCTAAATGAAGCCCTCAGAGACCACTCACCCAGAGAAGAAAACACTTGGGGGGTGGGGGGGCTGCAAGGACCAGGAAGAGGCTGAATGGAGCCTTCAGCTGCTCCAGATGAGCGGAAGCAAGAAGATGAGTCCCATTTGGATGTAGCAGCCAACATGTAAGGACTTAAATATGCACTCAAGCATCCATGTCCATACTGGAGAACATTTAAATGGGATGCCAATAAAATACTCCAGAAATGTAGCTATCTGATATGCACACTGTCTCGCATTTAAGAACTAACATTCCACTGGGGGTTGATCCAAAGCAAGAAGAGTATCGAGAGTCACAGGTACAACCGGATGTTACTCACTGCTTCCTGATGCACTTTGTCACTTATTTTTCTTCTCACTTAGTCATACAGACAATATTGCATGCTAAATTTTTCATCACACTGAAACAGCTACTTTTAAAATTGATTTGAAAATGTTACCCAAGGTTGCTTATAAAGCATGTATGGCTATGGCCCCAAGTTATCCAAGTGAGGATTTAACTCCTTATCAGCCAGCACGTAGACTCAGAGACTCAGAGCGGTGAGGCCCTTCTGGTTATTCCCAAGTCAAAGCATAAAACTAAAGGTGATAAAGGCTGCTACCAAATTGGTGCTATTTTTTTAATCACTTTGTAACGCCTGCCTCCACCATTTTGTTTTTCATATATATATATATATATATATATATATATATATATATATATATATATATATATATATATATATATATATATATATATATCCATCCATTTTCCAATCCGCTTTATCCTCACAAGGGTCGCTAAGAGTGATGGAGCCTATCCCCACCATAAGCGGGGACTTTTTTTTTTTTACTAAATAACTTTTTATTGGACATAGAGAGATGATGTATCCTTGAAGTTTTTTTAGCTTTATTGTGTTCCGAATAGTTCAAACCTAATCTCATCATCTCTCATTTTGTTACTTCTTTTTTTTAACTTCCTATTGCTGCATTTAAGGGAGCCGCTGATTACTAATCATTCTCATTAACATAAGTCTAATGTGGCTGCTGGCTAATCCTCTTTGCCGCTCAATGCTGGATAACAGCCCATTTTTAGCTTTTAATCCATTAATGAAATTTGTTTGCTCATTGACTTGAATCATAAGCATAATTATAGGGATGAATTTATCATTTCCAGCTATGAGAAATGATTTCTATTGTACATCAGGATTTTTTGTTTGTATTTTTATAGGAAACGCTGATTTGTCATTAATTGATATGATTTATTTTTCATTTTTTGGTCACATTAGCCACAGTGCAAAACACATTCTTGAGGCTGCATTAATAAGACATAAAAGTCCACGTTGACATCCGCGCGATAATTCCCAAATATGAACACTTTGCTATGGTTTGCATGTTATGTTAAAAAGGGGGAAGCCGGCTCATGATTTATGCATATGGTGGCCCATTACTGTGGCATCTCGCACGCAGGACGGGCAAAGGTGCACACTTCCAAATTACATTGCCAGGACTTTCAGTTCACACCCCTCAGTGCAAGTGAAATTATACCGGTCAGCACTTTGAAATCATTGCTGTTGTTTAGTGCCTAATGCATCCGTTAATTATGCATGCTAAAGATGTATCCAGATATAGACCTTTACATTTTCTATATGTAGAAGCTATCTATTGTTGAGGATTTCCATGATATGGGCCACTGACAATCCGCCTCATTTTGTAAAACGTGTGTTTCTCTATAGTGTGTTGATTTAGAAAAAGAGCCCTCGCTTTGTGATTTGGGGCCATCTTTTGGCACTTATTTCTAGCGCTGGAGATTTGTGAAGAAGGCGGCTCAGTGGCTGCGGATCACAAACACAAGTAGTCATCGCACACAAACCACTGTCAGCTCTCATCGCTCCCCGAGACCCCGAGGGCTGGCATGTGCATGTGAGCGAGGTGCATACTTTGCGCGCCTCCGTCCTGATAGCCACCCTTGAGGCACCTTTCATCCAGAGATGTGCTATCTGCTATTTTCAGCCCCCCTTTTTTTTACAAGTGAGAGCTGCAACCATCAAGAAGCACTAGATTGGAGGAAGTGAGAGTGGCATCAAATAAATCGGCGATTCCACAAGCATTTCTTCACACCTATTACAGTACTCCGGCTGACCATCCTGCACAGCATCAAGTTAATGGATGGTTTCTAGTGCAATGACTCCTGGGAATCGCACCAAGAAAAACAAACACGTTCCATGCATTTAGATTTTTGTGTGAAAACCACATGGGGAGCTGATTTGTGGGGAATTTGTTTTATTTTGGTGACAGGCTATTATTTTCATACAATCACGTCAACACTGCAGGACATGTTTTTCAAAGCCTTGGCTGTCCCTTTATGTGCTTAATAGCGACAATTCCTTCAATTCTTCCCTTCTCACATCCACCCCCTCCTGGGATGATAATCCTCCTGCATGTTTAACATTCCGAATCCCTCGACACAAGTGGAATGAGTTCAGAATCCTTGAACCTGAAATCCAGAGCTATCAGGTGTGCTAATGCGTTTCCAATTCTCTCCCCCACATCCCCACACTCTCCTATCGCCTTAATGCAACCTCGTTGAAAGACGGCATCAATATTACAGCAAGCAGCACTTTGGGCCACAATGCTGCCTGTAAGCGTACAAGACAGCTTTCACATCTGATTATGACCTCTCATAAGCAGTAGCTGGCTCATCGCGCCAACCCCTGCCCCGAAACACCGCTTAGGGCTACAGAGGCGTTCATATGGCCCCAATCTCTCCATGTCAGAATGGCAGCGGGGTAATCATCGCTGACAGAGCTGTCCGTCTGAGTAGCTCTCTGTGCTGTCTGTCTGAGTGGCCGCGGTGGCACGTGGATATTTCTCTTTCTCCAAAATAGGCCTGAGGTCCATGGCCACTCTGCCACCCTCTCCTCCTCATCATCAGCGCATAAACCCTCATCCTCCCACTCCCTGTTGTTCACCTGGGAGAAATAGGGAGGGACAATGATGAGTTTCTTGTCCCAAGGCTGCCTGCAGGGGATCCGTGGATAGTGTGACGGTGTCACGCAACCCGTCCAGGCTTCTGGGAGAATCACTGACACGCAGACAAAGCAAGTAGCCGGGCTCTTTTGTCACATAGGTGTGTGTGCCTGTGCAGTGGTGGGCCCCATCTGTGTGTTTGGTAATCATGTCATATAGGAAACATCTATGACAGAGGTGGTCAGTGTCACCAAGGGAGGGGGATGTTCTTTCTTCTACGACCTCCTTTGAATTCATCCACAAATGTCCACCACTCATATACACACACACACACACACACACACACACACACACTGGAACATTGAAGGTCCTCAAGGAGAAGAACGCTTCAGCATTCAGCCCACTCTATTCCAACCAATAGATGTTGTGATTCACTCGGGAACTCAATTTCATTCAGGACACTGTTTGTGTGTAACAGTTTTGAATCTAGGGGCCTGACACCAGCAATCCTGAAAGACTCTAATGTTCTGTCCATCTAAAGCTGCATTTACATGACAATGACCGGGTGAAAACTGAAGTTTAAAAAAAAGAATTCACATACAACCTTACAGCACATATTCTATGTTACATGCATGTCAGCCTAGCTAGCAGTTGATGAGGTCATTTTGTAAAGGAACATCAATTGCTTGTCCTCCCATATCTTGTCCAAAACTGAATACCTGACTTAGATTATGCGTGTATAGGTTTAGAATATGTCAAATAAGAAGACTAGTCGTACTTGCTGTGAAGTAAATGTACACTTTGCTTTTGTTTATAAGCACTAGTGGAAGTCAAGGAGCTACACGCAGTAGAATCATTTGGATTTAGATGTTGAAGTAGATGTATAGTCTACTTTGAAAAAAATGTACCTGAATCTAGATGATTTCATTTTGTGCAACCAGTTGACAAAATAAAATACGTAAAAAGTCAATTCAACACATTTCGTTTTTTTTCACGGAATAGGGGAAGTGCGATGTGGTGTTTAAATGAAATTGGAGGGTTTTGAGTAAGGCCTCAAAATGACAATTCATTAAGAGCAACTACAAAGACAGAAACCAATTTCCAGAAGGCCACAAGCTCTGGCCCTGAATAGAGTGAATTGGGGTGGGGATTTGTGGCGGTGGGGGGATATGCATTATTTTACACCTCCATCCTTGTTTGACAACTCCAACATTTACATGAAATCAGAATTTCATACAGAGTTGTACCGCAACGCCTCGGGCAAGCACACTTAAATCCCCAGCTAGAACTGTCTGCCACATAAATAGTTAACAGTCAAACACTTGCTGCAAAGTTTGGAGCAATTTTCACATGCTTCTTGGCATTCTCCTGTCACACTCTTTAGACACAAGAATGTAATATTAATAATACCAACTCGCTTTTTCCACCACAACCATGACTCTTGTGTTTTTTCCCTCCTTGGCCCCACTCCATTCGAGCTGTCAGACTGAACCTTCATCTTAGCCCGGTGCGAAGCACTTGCGCGTGACATGTGCCAAACAGCAATGGCCTGTCAGCATCCTCGGCCTGTCTGTCACGGAGTAATTGGCACACATGCAATATGAGCAGGAGCATGCAGGTGGCTGCCTCCGCCTCTACGGTACCGTTCCCTCTCCACTTCAGAGCCCCTAGAGGCCCGTTTAAAGAGACGTCCTGTGGCGGCAGCCTGCTTGTGTGTATACATTATGGGCAATATCCTGCACACCTTCTCAAACTTTTACTGCCAAAATAAAACATAATTGGCCATCTGGTGTCGAGGTGCAATGACTTGCATTCATTTAATGCACAGGGAAGTTTCTCCTATGCGAAAAAAAAAGGAAATGATGGTTGAATATGTTTTGTTTATTTAACAGATGGCATTTGTTCTGTGCTCTTACTAAGCGGGTATCTCGCGAAGTACGCCAGTCTTGAAATTCAGCAGCATCTGCGCTGCAGCAGGGGTGTTAGTCACGGTGCGATAGCCAAATCCCAAACAGGTTGTAAATGAGGGTCCGCCTTTCTTTCTCCTCCGTCTACATCCCTCTTGCCCTTTGCAAACTTGAGTTGCCAGTGTTCGGAGATTTGCTGGAGCCTTCTTTCGGGGGCTGCTTACCTGCCAAACATAAGGCGGAGCCAGTCACTGTGACTTGAGGATTGCCCTCAGTCTCCAACAACGGACGAAGAATATCCTCACACACCAGTCAGGTTGAAGCTCTTTTTGATTTTACCCGACTTTAAAACAACACGTAGTCGTAACTCATCAAACAATTGTTGTCGCTTTATTTTCAAAAGTGTTTGACACAAACTTTTATCCTTTGAAAGTTCCAGTTAATATATACAGACTGATCACCTGCAAAATCTACCTTTGCCCTTATTAGGGTCAAGGATGAGCTAGAACCTAAGAGGTGGAGTACACCCAGGACTCGTCATCAGTCCACTGCAGGAAACACATTGACCAACAAACATCCGTACTCACCTGTAAACCTATACCTAATTTTGACATTTTGTAAACCCAGGAGAGTCTGAGCAGAGAGTCAAACCCATAACCTCTCGACTGTGAGGCAGGTATGCTAACCTCTCCCCCTTTTAAATCTCAACACCTATGGGTTTATTTGTTACAGCAGCTACAGGCAGAATGAAGGCGATGTGTGTTTCAGAACAGTCCTACTTGCTACCGTCACCAAAATTGTTGGCATGCAAGGGATGTAGAATACAAAGTAGTTGTTTATAATCATCCGTAAAGGAACTTAATTAATATTAGATGACATGGTTCAATGTGTTGTTTTTATTAAATCACACCCCCTAGTTCCTGTCTTGTTGCACATAGAGCCACTTCTTCCCCCTGTGCTGGCACAGAATTCCAATGATGTCATTAGTTGTAATACGATGCACAAACAACTTGAAGTTTTATAGAGTTTCAACATATGCATTCTAAAAGTTGAGGCAAAACAAGCTGGGGCCATTGATTTGGACATGAGTAATTTATGACATTTCCCTTTGGCTCAACAGCTAAACTCCTAACAAGAAGCTAAAGCCTATTGATTTGAATCAACTTTAGCCTTTTATTTCCATAAGCAATTCTCGACTTGACCATTTTGAATTTGCAATATGTATCCCACGTGTTTTTATGGATTACAGGACGCAGCCTGACTTCCAGGCAAGTGAGCGGAAGCGTACACATGGCGCTCAGCTCTTGTGCCGTGTGAAGACCAAACCTCTCATTAGTATGTAAACAGGATTGCGGCGGGTCAAAACAACGAGACCCGGCGGACTTCTACTCAGAATAATGTGGCCTTGAGACTCCGCACTGACAGACACCGCGAGCCCAGGAGCTGTGCGAGCCAGACCGCCAGCCTCCCTGCTGACTCCATCCAGCAATCAGCAACATTGCGAGGCCGCCCAAAGGTCAACACATGATCTGGGGCGCTTATCAAACCGCCTCCCAGTAGCCACCAGAGTGTTCACATCTCCTTAAGTCAATTGTGTGTGCGCGAGTCACTTAGTGTTCTTCCATTGTGACACGGCGGTGACCTCTGGAGGCATGGATGCCTATTTCCCCTCTCCTTTTCTAAATCACGCTGTCCTGTCTTACGCTTCTTCGTCCCCGGTCATTGCAGACCAGCTGCTTTCAACTCATTTCATCATGCTTTTGTACATGGAAATTGTTCCATCTCCATGTTCGTAAAAAGAAAAGAAGCACAGATTCCAGCTCTGCAGTAGCCTCCATCTTCCCCCTTGCCATTCATTGGTCTGACATTTTTTTGTGTTGTGATGCATTATAAAGTGACGATGCTGAATTTTGAGATATGAGAACCTGTGTAGCATAGGGTGAGGGAGGCAGGGGAAATAAAGCATTTGCCGTTTGTGCATCCTAATATGACCGGACCTTTATTTATCCTGGCAGAGTTGGACCTGCGCCATTAGCATTTCAACAGCAAAAAAATTAAACAAACCAAAATGAACACATACGTCAATGTTATATTTGTGTAGGAATGTTTGTTAGTCAGCAGGCAATTTTCTGGTTGATGGATCATGGTGTTGGAAAAGGGGTTATATCATTTTTGAATCAGAGGCAGATGAAATGATTCCATTGTGATTAAAACAGCAAAACAAGTAAATAAATTGCTCAAACAAAAGAGAACACTAGTGTAGTTCCATAATAGTTTTTGTGTGTCTGTTTGAGACAAATTTGCAGTTCAGATTTCTTGTGTGAGACAACTGGTTCTCAGGGAATATTTATCTGAAAGTCAAAAACCTCACAAAATGACATGGGTTTGACCACCCATGGTTTGGGGCCATGCAAATGTGGAATGAAAGTGCTCAATCAAGAGAAACCTAAATCTAATTGGTTCTTTTTTTTTCTTCTTCAGTTTTTACTTGATCGTGCTGATAGTATTACCAGTAGTACTGTGCAGAGAAAAGGGACATTTCTGACTACTTTCTGAGGGCATTGAAAGAATGCTTCTATATGTGGAACACCACCAAAACAAATGTCCATTTTTATCAATAGTGCAACTAAAAGTCTGAATCAAGTAACCGGATTCAACCCTTCCCAGGCGTTCCACGGTACTGAGGGAAGATTATTGCCAAGACATTCCTCGCTCAGGGGACCACCCTGTGACATCTAACATGTGAAAATCATTTTCAAAACTGAAAAAAAAGGAATAAATGAGCCAGAAATACATAAGACATGCTGCCTGACTAGGTTTTGAAACTGAATTAGAAGAGGAAGGTAACAGTCTATGATGCAAAAACAAAATCCATCATCCAGAGCAGCTCAAATCTGGCATTCAAAATTGATGCCGGTATATTTTGATTCCAATTTCTGTGGATCTGCTGCATCGTTAAATATTTCACACACCTTTCAACTTTTCACACATCCAATATCGATTCATTTGTCCAATCAAAACACACTGTGTCACCGCCCACACATGCCGAGGCTCCGACTTATGATACGTTCACCTCGTTTTTCTGCATGTTTAATCAATAAATGCCCTCACAATTTTGCCCAATTAGTTTCACACTCGCCTCATCGATTCACTAGGGAGGAAAAACATATTCCATTTTGATGCACATCACAGAGAAGTCAGACACCTCATCAGGTGGTATTGATCAAAGTCAGGCGCCTTGACAGAGCGACGTGCCAATGGCCTCCATTATTAGACATGACGGCCGCCGGCTTATGCATATCACACGTGTTGCTGTCATCACCGCATCCCCTTATCAAGCACCCCCCCTTCAACCCGCACTTTTTATACTTCATCACTTCTTCTCCCGCCCTCATTCTCATCCCCCAACATTTCCTTCCGCTTATTCATACCCTCCTGTAATCAGATCATGGCGACCCCCTGCTGGTGTTAATGGAGGTGAGAATCAGCTCCGGGGGTCAGGATGCAGCTCATCTCTCAGGTGCTTGCCTGCCAGTAATGAGGACGGGCACTGTTGAGAACACAGTGTCCCGCTGTGGCAGACGCATAGAAGGGCATAACAAGTAAAGTGTATAACAGAAGAGAATACGGGAAAAAAAACACCATTATTTCAACTGGCTCGAGCATATGTTATTGTACGAAGCGAGATTTACTTCTTCACAGATCTCTCCTGTGTGTCACATGTGCAGTCTAACATCTTAAGGCCTTCAGAAATTGTGAAAGTGTGTTGAACATGGTTCCTGAAAGCTGTCAGATGCCGTCGCAAAATGTCTGACTCGGAAATGCAAATAATTGTGCACTGATGCAGAATAAAAATGCAAAGACATGCATGCCGACATGCATAAATATATAATAATGTTTTCACCTGTCCATGCAAAACCTGTAAAGCAAATTCTGCCAAAGATAACATGGTTTAAGGAATACGTTGTTGCAATTAAAAAAAAAAAAAGCGTGCACCAGCTGGATTGCAAACAAGGCAGGAATAAAAAAATATGGTAGTTATTTTAATTTAATGTTGCATACAGTATTTTGCTTCAGTGTCTGTTTTATTTTGGGCAGTATTTAATACATCCCTTACACCGGTGGGTTTGAGGATTGCGGTCATGACAAGCATTGACCACCTTATGGCCACAGCTCAACAATGGAGGTACGAAACATGGTCCACTCTGACTCATGTCCCCTTGCCTTCCCCAGGATGTGGGCACAGCTCTGCCAGAGGTGTGAGTTAAGACTCTTTTTGACAAGGGATTTTGCCAGACGTTAGCAGCAAATCCTCATAATATGTTTGGGTCTCTAGGCCTGGCATCCTATCCCAAAATTGCAGGCAATACACCACCAGGTATATTGAGATTACATCATATATTATGCCCACTTAAATTATGATAAAATCATATTATATGACCAAATCATGCAGAAATAAAGCAAATTATTGGTTTTTTTTCCCCTTGCACTGTTATCAAGTTTCCAGATATTTACTTTTGCAACAGACTCCAGCAATGGCAATGTATGTGTTCCGCAGCTACAAGCAAATGTCGCTCTGTCTGAACAAATGTCTTTAGTATGTGCAAAAGCATAGCCCGGAGCAGCAGTGATCAATAGAAACAGACAGATCAATATGTGTATGGTGCTGTCATTATTCACCCAGTGCATGCTACTCTTACATGCAAGAGGCAAATTCAAGGAACTAAGTAAAGCCACAATGCCAAATTTTGGACTGCTTGCATGAAAAAGGTGTGGAAAAAAGATATCAAATGTCTCAAGTTGGCACTTGTTATCCGTCACTGTAAATCAATTAAAAACCTTTGGTGTATCTTTGATTGTCACAGAACCCAGTACCGATCGTCAGTCCTGCTTTACCCACTTGGTAAAGTTTCACCCTATCGCTCACATTCTGACCAACTGGTGTAAAATCACACTGAGCTCCGAGCTTGTTGATGTGTGAAAACATTCGCCAACAACAACAACACAAAAAAAAGCTTCTTGAGACCTCTTTCGTTTGCATTGTTTCTACCTTTTGATGGGAACCCCATAAATTATGCATGGGCTGTGCATCAGGGCTGAATTTAAGCCCCAGTGTTATACACCAGCGCCTCAAGATATCTGAACACACAATCGATAATTCTCCATCAGCTAGCGAGGCTTCCGAGAGGCCCACACAGTCTTCTTTGAAGCCGCCTGACAAGTTAAACCCAGTCCAGTTTCTTTTCTACTAATGGCCACCCCCCTGAGGACAATATGACATGTGCTTTTGTAAAGTTTTTTTATTTCGATGTGGCCCACTTCTAGGATATATAAGGTATTATAGGCTTTAGATTGGTGGAGAAGGAAAAGTGCCACTGAGCCAGACGAGACAAAAAAATTGTTTTATTCCTTCATTTCACTTTAAATATTGTTTTATAGCTTCAATGTGAGTATGGAGCTCAGCTTAAGACTTTGTCTTGACGAAGCAAGCGTCTTATTCTCAATTCCTCGTGCAAACCATCGATCAATTAGCAGCAGCGCTATGCATGCATTCCTCCGTGTCTCATTTAGACTTGGCTTGATTGATACACTGATTCTACCTACAACAAAACAACGTTCCCAAGGGATGTCGGCAAAAGGGTAGCCTGCAACCATTTCTTCTCATTTTGAACGCACTTGGTTTTAATCTATCTATCTGTCTTAGTAGGTTTTCATCTTGGCTTGCGGGAACTTGGTATACGAGCAAAGTAACTCATGGAATGGAACCTCTAAGACCAACACAATCTGTTCCGGCACACTAATTTTCGATCGACAGATATTTATACAGTATATATGTGTGTGTGTGTGTGTGTGTGTGTGTGTGTGTGTGTGTGTGTGTGTGTGTGTGTGTGTGTGTGTGTGTGTGTGTGTGTGTGTGTGTGTGTGTGTGTTTTACTTGTTGTGCATCATTTTCTTGCACCCAAAGTTAAGTTACTATTTGTTTAGTGAACAAACTGTTGACACTCTGTGATAAGCTCAATGCAACTTGAATGAATGACGGGTTTGACCAACAAACACTGTACACAATTGCAGTTATTGATAACATGTTTTTTTCCCCTTGCTTTTCTATTCTTTTGTTATTTTGGTGGGGGAGGCTAAAGTAAAAGATATTGAGGATTATTATAATGAGTAATTTGTTGTTTTTGGTGTTATTGTCTTGTAAAAGGCCACCTACGTATTGCATTCAAATATATTTAGTTTATAGCAGATATGTGTTTGCCTCCCCTTCCTTTTCCTCGTGTCCCCTGTACTCTGAAACCAAGGACGAAGAAATGAGCGCACGGGTGTGATGCAAGACTATGCAAGCCTGTTCAAGCCTGACAGAGGTCCTCATTGGACACCTTTTGACACCTCTGTCACACATAGCAAAAACATCAGGGGGTGTTATGCTTGAGAAGACTCTAATGCCGCTCCAACGTGTAAAATTTGACTTTGTGAGGGCGATACTGTAGTATTGTAGCTGGGGTTGGACAAGTAATTATGTTCTACTTAAAAGCCAAGAAAGACAAATGTTAGCATGGCATTTCCTAAATTGTGTCTTACCAAGATGGTGTCCTTTCCTCACAATTTCACCCAGCACATTCAAACAGTATTAACCACCACAGGCACCTGCTGACAAACACACCAGGAAATGCGGTCAAAAGGAATGGGTTGTGAGTCTGTGTTTACCCCTCTAACAACCATCACCAGCGAGGCTATGGAGTGAAACAGTCGAGTAACTGTCAGATGAGACAGCGGAGCAGGGAGAGACACACGCCGGTGTGGGAATGGTGAAGGGTTTATATAAACAGACTCCCTGTAACAAGTTTGTTTTTTCGAGGTGTCAGCTTCCCCGGGCCAAGTTTCCAGTTATCTGTGAGGTCTACCCTGTTTGGTTTGGCGTGCGTACGGGCTCCAGCAATAAACTTCGGTGAATGCAATGAGCCATTAATTAGGCTGGCAAATGGGGCTCGTAATTTGGCAGTGGCAAAACCAACAGCACTTACAATTGCAGTACATGCCGCCACCAAGACTGAAATGAACTGCAACTTGCTTGCCCTAACTGATGTTTGTGTGCGCGTATGTTTGCGTATTGAAAGACTACGCATGAGGGGCTTATTGTGTCAATTGGTTTGTGTGTGTGTGTGTGGGGAGGGCTCCAGTCATGCATACCGGTAAGTAAGCAGGGTGTGAATGTGTTTTTTGGGAATCTATAAAGCTCCCTGGCAAGGTTTTTACATGACACCCGCCATCTTTTATATGTCAGTCTCCCACTGGATGGAAGTAAATTGAAAATGAGAAATGTGTGCATGATGCACAATTTGGAAAAGGCTTTTATTTAATTTGTCTCCATAACTGTATTTTGGAAGATCGTTCAGGGAAATGGGGATCAGACTATACAAATACCATATATACATGTCTGATTGTTAGATCGTCCATCTGAAGTGTTCATATTTGCCATTCCTAATTGGGATTGGATCTTCATATATATCTATATTTATATTGCACTTATATTGAACTGTGTACAGCTCTCTTTATCTACATTTATATTTGTGCTTGCAAACACTTTGTTTTTCTTCTTTCTACCCCCCAAATTCGCTGCTGTAGACTGTAAATTTCCCCTGTGTGGGACAAATAAAGGATATATTACTTTTTAACGATGGATTAAACAACTTTTTACATTCTATACTCATCTAATTTAATTCAGATTCAAATAATTGATCAAGAGCATTGATTATATATCAATACATGGAATTTTTGATGATCAAAGTGTGCACTCTCAGCAAAATATAAGGAGAACATTCTTGGAAAAATACCAACCCATCCATTTTTCCGCTCTCTGAAACCGCAAACTGTAAGCTGCACACACAGGACAAAACCACATTGACTGAAACCTCCTTAAGGCGGCAGTCATAAAATAGATGTAGTGCAGTCAGTACAGGTGTGGACTTTGGCCATTGGTTACACTTTAAATGCAATTGAGTGGTCGTTAAGGAGCACAGTGGAAGAAGAGACACACACGTACTATAAGTGGAGAGTGGGTGTGCCATGGGGGCTCCGCAACGCTCCAACAAGGATCAATTACAGGCTGCTTGCTGAAGAGGTCATGCTGCATTGAATGTCCAGAGAAGGAGGTCGATCAATGCAGACTGCACAGGGGTCTGACACAGCGAACCCACACACTATAGCAATATTGGAACAGGACCTCAGACCCAAGTTACGCCACTTGTTACTCTAACAAACCGTGTATTGTGCAGATATGACCAGAGCTCACAACCTGGTGAAAAGAATGTGCACATATACATTAGTTGTAGCTGTGCCCTTCCCATAGTTTTTACGAGGGCCTCCCCTTTTAGTTTCGCTACTATTATCAATGTAATGCTAGGTTTGCTACGAGCCAAATTCTCTTGCCAAATGTCCGCCAGCCAACAGAGTCAAATGGGACTGCGGAATGGTCGATAATGGAGTAATCAAGTAAGTTAAAGTCAAGGAGGTCGAAAAAGTCCACACAATTTGTGTGAGTCAATCAGTTCGGCGTTTTGGCTCATGCTGAAAAAGTCACTCTTTGACTGATGCAATTTTCCAAAACATTCACACTCCCGAGGCGATTGTGCCCTCCCACAATGGTGATCCTTTCACCTGCAACCGTGGAGTCAAAATGTTTGCATATGACCTATTATTGGCACAAAGTTTGGTGTGAGCATTCAAAGTCAACAGATGATCTGATAAGATCGTCCGACTTTGGTGATTCCCCTTATCTTTATTTTTTGCAATACAGTTACACTATTTGAATTTCTCAACATGTTGCATGGACTACTTTACTAATAAAGCTATCAAGTAAATAAGCACCGGTAAAGTTTACACACAACTGCTACTGTGTGTGTGTTTTCTGTTACGCCCACCCCAGGTGTCATGTTTCAGTTTTGTGTTGTTTCCAGCAGGTGGCAGTGGAGGGCTCGTCCTCCCATTCCACACCTGTTCCTTGTCATCTCGTTGTCTGTCACCTGTTATAAGAGACTGTCAAGCCATCAGCAGGTGTCAGATAATTCACCTTGCTCGCGTTTCATGTCGAAGTGCTTATTTTCTTGACCTTTGTTGTTCTCGATCACAGTCAAAGTCACAGTTTTTGCCTTCTTCCTGTTTATCGTGTTATCCTCGAATCGTTTAGTTTTTTCTTGTTGATTGGCTTTTCTTTGTCTTTGCGTTATTCATTTCCCTTTCTGTTTGCAAGCGCTTTTGGTTAGACTCGTTCGTATCCTGGTTATTTTGTTACCAACGTTTTATGTTGTACTTTGCTGGTCTTGTGACCTTATTTTGTAAATAAACCTTTTTTTACCCAATCTTTACCTTGTCTGCATTTGTGAGATCCCCTCATGTTTCAGACTGGTCCGGAATCATAACACCAGGAAGAAGAAACCCTTTTACGCCCCCCAACTCTCCACCCGACTATAAACCGCATCATTTTTCTATAAAATTGCTGTTAATACACTTCTGACTTATTAATATTGAATAAAACAAAAAAAGTAAAAGAAATAGAGAGTAACTTACAACAGCAATTACATGTTCTTTTAGACTGTCAGAAAACCTTTGAAGAGCTTCAATTTGACTGAATTAAAAAATATATCGAATAAGTGCACCAATGCCACCTACTGTAGTGGTTGTGTAATTACACTTCATTATTGTCTGACAAAAAATTATTAGTTTCTGGGTTATGTTCCAGACCCACCCGTGATAGGTGGCAATTGATGATGAGAGACCATATAAAACGTTTGTATATAGTATTACCCATTTACGGTATACACCTTGGAACAACTGCTACTTAAACACACCGGAAACAGCAACACATACAAACACGGGTATACATTATGTTCTTTCCTCTATTAACGGAGTTCAGTTGGAGATGTTCTATGCCTTGGCAACTTGGTTACACTCTTCCAATAGACCTTTGCAATGTCTGGCATCTTGCAGCACACTGTGGATACCACACTGTAGTCAGACTTGTCTGTATACTATAAAAAACTTAACACTTTAAAAGGACCAAAAGATGAACAGTGAGAGGCTGTATTGAGGGTTCACTGTACAGGTGTAAGGTCTTTATTGTGCTGTATATGTTTTATATTGTATCTGATTTATGGTTTAAAAAAAAGACATTGTTCAGTGACTCATTTTATCATCAAGAAAGGATTTGACTGGATTGACCTTCCTCCAGCTTGAAAGCACGAGAAAGCGCTCTGATTAGATTTCCCTTGATAGTGGCATTTTGCGGGGGGTGGAGTATAGTGTAGAAGGCCACAAAAGATGTTTCCCTGCCTTGTGATTTACTAGTGAACATATAACATCAGATTGACAGGTAATTCAAGTACACGGGGAAGGTTGATATCGCCAAAGGCACCTCTAATGAGGCACTACTCAAAAAGAGCTGGTGTTTATGGAATTGGAAAACACTTTCTATGGTTCTTGTGTTCATTTATCTGAAAAGTTCAAATGAACTTGACCAAACTGGTCGTTCTTAGATTGCATCACTTCACCCTCATACCATTATCATCAGAGCTGCAGGATATCACTGCCATTCAGCGCGTTTCTTTTTTTTTTCTTTTTAAACATTACCTTACTTTCCTAATCAGTGTGACTTTTGTCGCCTTCACACTAATGTCTGAGTCCAGGCACGCCGAAGCAGTTCTGCTCCAGTGGACACATCTGCCCTGGTTCCTCCTTGCATCCACAAGGCCATCAGCACAGCAACACACTGACGTGCACATGCACAAAACCTGCACACACATGCAGGGTGTTGTCACATTGGTGATTAAAACGAAAGCGGAGGACCAGTATGATTTAATTTGGACAGAGAACGGCTCTCCTGAGGTGTACGGTGCCCCATCATATAGTACCTGATGAGAGGCGGTGAAGGGGAAAAAAAAGCAATGACAAAATAACGCAAAGACCCGTCAGCATCTACAAAAGCATAATATTGAAGATAAGTGAAGTACAGGTGCGGGTTTACACGGTGTCGTGTAGAAATTGGGTAAGTCATTCCCAGAGGCGAACAACTTGTATGAAAAAAAAGAACCACCTTTTGTATGCATCTCCTATTTTGTAGCTCACATGTAGGGTATGCAAATGAACCTTCTTTCAGTGGCGACTTTCAGTGTAACTGATGGATGCTCCATTGATTTGGAGGAGAATCTCTGATGCACCTGAATGTTTTTCCAAATACTGCATACTCTACTTTCTTGAACTTTTTTTTTCTTCTCACATGCACTAGCTCCAATGTGCCTCGAGAATTTCAACAGTTGAACCTCAAATGCCAATGCTTCCTCATTCTCAATTTGCCATCTCCTTTTTTGTGTTGTCCAATTCATTTTCTCCCTCTTGTTCTGTTATTCGTAACAAGATGTATTCTATTTCACACTGTGGTGTTTCCTTATTAAGATACATTCATATGGCCGTCCCTCCCCTTTATGGAAGCTGATCCTTGTTTGTAATGTGATCGGTCACACAGACTTGTACAGTAGTCTCACCATTCTATCATGAATTGATTTGTTAAAAGGGGAAGAGAAGCTCACTCATTTGTGAAATGCACTACTCTCTTGTTGCAAGTGT
This sequence comes from Hippocampus mohnikei, assembly GCA_026261675.1. Taxonomy (NCBI): domain Eukaryota; kingdom Metazoa; phylum Chordata; class Actinopteri; order Syngnathiformes; family Syngnathidae; genus Hippocampus; species Hippocampus mohnikei. Next base: position 11,118,116 of record JAKGUB010000521.1, read on the forward strand.
CTCGTACACTAATGCAGGTGTGCAAAAAGGAATGCATGAAAAAAGTACAGTTGTATTGTACAACACATAGCTTCTGACCCTAAGTTTGTAAAAATACGTAATTTCGAACGGCCGGTTAGAATAGATACGTTCTCGGGCACCTTGGCCCTGTTCGGGTGTAACATCTTGATTGTGTAGCTATACCTGCTTACTGTTCTCCGTTACGGTTTCATTGAGGACTCTGTGCCGTTACCATTCCGCTTGCAGATTTTGTGCATGTCACAGGTCCACAGAACCCAAGCCCGAGGGTTGACCAACTTCAATGGGGTCATTTGCACCTCAGTAGCTTCAGCTGTCATGGTTGGCAGGCTTGTCTCAGCTGGTCTCGTTGGATGCTGCTCGAGCTCCCATTGTGCCATGAGCTACCCTCTATTGAGCATTGAGAAAACATCATTAGAAGGCGACTGTTTCTTATCCATGTGGACAGATGGTGCCAATGTTATCATGATTTGGGGCTTGGATTTGATACAATGTTTCATATGCCCTCTAGTGGTACAAAGAGTTATGACCCAGGCAGATTGTCTCCATTTAGTATTCAATTCAGACCAATTAAAGTTCGGACATTGAGATGCTATTGTAGTGCTTAAATGAACAGCAGCTGGCTCTCATTAAAAAACGTACGATTGATGAGACATCAGTCAAAATGAATTGAAGGACTGTTAATCTATGTTCGCATGTACGGCATGTGATATTTTTCATGCAGTGTGAACGCTAAAATTCAAACTTTTTCAAATCTGACCCGGGCCTCTTTCAATGTGGATATAAAGTGACGATGTATCCGATGATTCTGCAGTATAAGCACTCATCCGTACACTACTATATGTCACCAGAACCCAAACCTGTGCAAGCGTGGTAGAGTGCTTTGAGAGTCGACTGACAAGGTCCGCAAATCGATGTACCAAAGATGTTCAGAGTAACAGTGTTCACTTAATATTTGACTTTATTCCCACTTAAAACATGAAGCATGATGACACATGTGGAAATAGTATTTGATCCACATAAATGGTTCATTTGTTACATGCAGCAATAAGGTCACATTATGTTTAGCAGATGTCTCCATGAAATGAGATCAAGGAGCATCTTCTCATTTCTCAAAAATATTTCTACCTCGTCCGGTTTCTCTCCTCTGTCAATCCGAGATGAGCCATGACAATGAGGACCATATTTACTTCTGTGAACACTGTGCCACTTGCCATTTTTTGTGCATGTCACTCAGAGGTGGGCAATTTCCTAAATTTTGCTGGTCCGTCATTTGTCATCCAATGGCCTGGGTATCCGTCTGTCATTGTCAATCATCATTATTTCAAGCTGAACCAAACAGTCCGTCATCACTTCCATCAGTAAAATTTGTCTAACATCTCTCCAGCAATCCGCCAATTCCCCTCTTTGCTAAAAAAAATGATTCATCCAATATGATTAAAATGGCAAATGGAGTGCACCATATATCAAAGTGTCTACATTATAAGGTGAGCATCTAAAGAGCTTTACACACACACACACACACACACACACACACACACACACACACACACACACACACACACACACACACACACAATATTTATAAACAGTTACACAGATATGTATAGTGATTTTACCTAGTTTGAAAAATGGCACTGGTCAATGCTGTATTTTTTTTTTTAATCGGAGATGCAAGTAAGCATTTCCTGATGATTTCCGAATCTGTACTTTTTTCTGCACCAATAATAATATGAGTAAAAATAACAATAATAATAATGATAATAACAGTAATAATAATAATAATGCCGATTACAGAATCAAACACAAATTGTTATTTATTTTGACTTTCTACATTGAATTTGGAGTGGTATTTCCAGAGGCATGATGGCTACCGGAATGGAATGTCTATTTACGGGCCAGTTGAACCATGTGACGTAACTTGGAGTGTGACAAATGCCGTATGAAACACCAACCCTCCGTTGTCTCCTCTGTTTATTGACGTGATGGCCGCCATAACTCCCCTCAACCCCCAGTCCAGTCCCACCAAACCTGTGTTGTCACGTGACGGCCTCCGTTCGTCATCTCCCACACCTGTCGATGAATGTAGTTTTCAGTACATGATGGCCGGCAGCCAAAACTGTCCCTGGCCATCAAGGAACATTCCCAGGCCATAATTTTGTTCCCAGTTCAAGTTCATGTTCAAGTCAACTTAATTGTCAACTGTGCTCTATGTGCAACATGCAGCACAGATGAAATGTCTTTCCTCTCAACCACAGGAGAGAGAGGAGCTGCTGCGGGTGCCTGCGCCGCCATCAACAGAACAGGTAGCATAAAATGACAAAATAATACAACGCAACATATCAGACACAGACATCTGGTATGACTCAGCACTTGTGCAAGAGCAGATTAAAATACCATTGTGAACTTTGCAAAGGAAGAATGCAAAGGATCCTCACTTCATCGAGTCCGATACCATCTTATATAGATTGCATAATAAAGTGGCCCAGTTGAATGCATTTCAGCTCATAAATGTCAATGTTTTTTCCAGTCTGTCTTGTTCCACATGCGACAGGGCTGCAGACAATCCACGTAATAAAACTGCCCTTCACATCTATGGGACAGCACATGTAATAAAAGATCCAAATAAAGCATTCCTAGTGGAAATCACAGGCATCAAGAGCGAGAGGCAGATAGAAACTTTGAACATGTCAGCTGTTTTTCTTTTTTTTTCTTTTTCAGGCCTGTCTCAAAGGAGAAGTTTATGTAAGTGGTTTATTGTGTGCCTGCATCATGGAGAGACAGGGGAGGTGGAGGGCATTTATGAGATTAGTACAAAGTAAACTTCTTAGAGTGATTTCCCCTGCAGAGGACATCATCAGTCGCCAAGGCGGATAGTGCCGGGTTCACGATCAGTTCAGGTATCATTCACAGCACGGTACAGGAATATTGTGTTGGAGGTATGACATGTTTTCAGGGAAAATAACGCAAGACAGAGACAAAATATCTCCATTACCTTAAGTGCATGGTGACCCCTGAAGCATAGCAGGTGACCGGGGGTGTCACATGTGCAACGTTTATCCGTGTTCATTGCACTTGCTCACTGTCTTGGAGGTTACATGTACTGGGATTTTCAAGGGCAATGTTGGACAGAATTTGTACCAAATCCACTAATGTAGCTAATAAATTATTTTGTTTTGTGCGAAGTGACTCTGTCTCTTTTGTACCCTCACGGCAAGAACGATTTGCGACTTTCATGCCCTTCCCGGCCGGGCATTCTACGACAACTTTACAAATACAGTAATAGTTCTCTGTGGAATTGGTTGTTGATTAATCAATAATCGTGTATTGAAGCAAATTGGAGGGTACTTCTTTAATGCAACCAGCAGGGGAGTAATTGACTCTCATCTAGTTTGCTGTTTAAAGAAGTTACAACATCAACGGTGTAAAATTGAGCTCCAGCCGTGTCGAACTCCTCATCAACATCATCAGCACAGTGGCAAAACATGAGTTCAGAACATTCGGATCAATATTCTAGCATCAAAAATCAAAACCAGTTTATTAATTGATTGTAAAGTAACCACATTTCGTCATAGGCACAAGTGGTGTGTTCCTTCTCTGGCTCTGCAATTTCCGCTCCCATGTGCTAAGCTCAAGAATGGACACAGAGAGAAATTGTCCTTTTCTTTGCTTTCAGACAAATGAGGTCACGGCGTAGCATGAAATTTCTGCTGACAGTCTGCCCGACCATTCTCAGGAATTATCGTAGAAATGCCGTGACACTGACCTGTGATGAGTCCAGAGCGCACGCCGCCTCTTGCCCCTTTGTCAGCAGGGATAGGGCCCGATTGTGACCCCTGTTGAAGACAAATGGCCCAGAATGGACTGATGTTTGTTGTGTTGTAAAGACTGATGTTTTATTCTACTTAGCTTTTAAAGGGTCCATCTTACATCTGACTGGCACACAGTGCTAAATGTTAGCGAATATGAATGAGTAATGAACATTACTATTGGGTGCCCCCCAAAAATTGAGTTGTCGTAAGTGACATTTTGTTATGTATTTTCAAACCATTGCATTGTTTCAGAGGTATAATGGAAGTTTTGCCCCAACAACATTTTCCATTTGTCGTGGCAATAAAATGCTCTGATACTCTGTGGATTTTGGCCTCCTGCAAAACAACGGGCTACGCTGCGGGAGCGGTCACAGATGACAAAATCCATTCTCTGAATTGTTTTGGGGCGAAAGTGGAGAAGCGTATCGCTGTAATAAACATCTGACCTGGTGATAAAGTATCAGGCGGGAAGTGGCACTACATCACTCAGTGAGAGACAAACCCAATATAACACTTGGGAAGAGGAAGGGAGGGTAGACAATACACCCAGAGAAGGAGTCTCGGCCTCTAGCGGGGGCTGTCGCCACTTTGCTATGAACAACAACAGCTGGTCACTTTGATTAATTTGTCCAACGGTGATTTATTGGTTTGTAAGTCACCCATGTGAACCCCAGAATGACTTTACACGCTGTGCATACAAAGGTAACGTGCAGTCTCACTTGGGCTCACTTGATATGTATCAGAAGTTCCTTTCCTTTCTCTCGTTTTAGCCATATGAATTAGTTATGACGGGAATCTGAACTTTTAGCATGATAATCTTCATTGAAGCAAGTATTGATGAGGTATCTTGATTGATTTATAACATGAATGACATGAAATCAAAATAATGTGTTAGTTTAATTGGAGGTCCTAAATTCAACATACAGTGGAGCAGGTGTCAATGTGATTGTGATTGGTTGGTTGTCAATTTGCGCGATTGTGATTGGTTGGTTGTCAATTTGCAGTCTTCCGCTCGCTCAGCTTGGATCACCCCCAGCTCATCTGCAAACTCGAAAAGAATAGCAATATGAATTAATACATGAAGAAGACCAACATGAAAACAAAGCATTTAGATGTACAGCGAACTTTAGCAGTTCATCAATGAAGAATTTGACTTCACTTTTAGTTTTTGTTTTGTTTTTTACCCATCCTCACTGTTCACTGAAAAACTTAACCTCTGTTTTGGTGTGCGTAGTCATTGGTTCCAAGGAAGTATGCTGGAATGATGCATCTGTCTAAGTTGGTCAGGAGGCAATTTTAGCCAGGTTTGTTAGTGGAAGTAGTGCAATTCCATTCAACGGCGATTTATATTTGAATAGAATGTCACTCGGTGACAGGGATTCACGGCCATCGCAATGACTTCCACATCTTCCAAATGGGTACTCTTGATGACCACTTTGAGTTTGGGGAAAGAGGAAACAAAAACAAAAAAAAATCACGCACAGTCAAATCGGGTGAGTTGGTCGGCTGAGACCAGGAACTGTCAGATGATCAGGGTGAGCACATGAGTTGTAATGCTGTAGCAGCTACAAATGTTCCTGCCACAACTATTGCCTCTTCTCGCACACTGAATGAAACAAACGCTGCAGGACCTCTTTGCAGATGAGCCAGTTGATCATTTGGCCCACATTTACGGGTAAAACTTGTACAGTAGTCTGCAGTGCAGGTTTGAAATATACCTATTGTGACAGCAGTACTGGAATTTCTCTGGCAGACATTGTAAAGATCTATTCGGCCCAAGTTTTGGTTATTTTTTTTCCAAAAATATTGTAGTTCTTTTCTAGAATGTTGTGGGAGTTCATGTTTCGAAATTCAAGTCATATCTTCTTTCGTGAAGAAACAAAACCTCAATAAAATCTTGCAAACACCGAGTTGCAAATATTTCATGTCGCGTGCCTCCACTGAAACAACCCCTCACATGCAAGATAACATCTAATTTCATCTGCTGGATAATGGAAGTTTTTTTTTTTTTTTTAATGCACCGTGCACATATGTATCCCGCTTTCCAGAGATGGCGCAAAAGTTGACGCGAAGAGCATTCATAAACCATGAAACCTAATCCCATTATGGATAAACCATTTTTTGAAAGGCGACGCATAAAATCTCAAAGGCCTTATTGAGGATGACACTTTTACCACTGCAGCACTGCCTGTACAAAAAAAACCCCTCAAACATTCAAACTGTGCAATTTCATCCTGTCGCCTCGCCCATACTTTTTCTCCCCCCCACCATTTAGTCTGGGGAAACACACATGCGCCATTCAGCGCTCACACTGGCTAAATGCTGACACCAGCGTTTTCTCGTCTCTGTGTCTGAGCTCTCAGCTCCCTGGAATCTGTTTCATCTCCAGCGCTGCCAATAGCAGGACAAATTAATGCGAGGACATTCCTAATGCAATTGAGCCAGCACATGATTATAAAATAACACATCACCCTACAGCCCGTAAGGCAACGAGAGCAACATCCAAAAACCAAACGAGAACTCTTTTAATCTTCATCAACCTTAATCAGCCCTGCTTAAAGCACATTGATTCTCTCTTCTATGCATAAATGTGTACCGAATCTAATCTGTGTGTTTCTGTCTTCACCTGTGTTTGTAAAACAGTGTTTGCATGTGTGTCAGCAGCTTTTCTTTCAAGGGAGGGGTTAGGATTTATCTTTCCTTGCCGGGGAAGTCCCATACTAATTAAGTTTGGGCCTATTAGAGTGCGCGCCTCAGCCCAGCAGCATTAGGAGGTGTCACTCTCCCATTCATCCTGGGACCTCGGAGAAGCCGGCGGCAATCGAGATAGCGTGCTGCCATTAAGATCCAGACTGCTGATGTCCTCACAGGATGGATGTGTTTATGAATCAATACATGCACTTGGCTCGATTTTTAACTTTCTGACTCATCAACGGGGGAAGAACTTCCTTTCAGCCTGACAGTAGTGCACCTCCAAGGCTGTCGATGCACTGACATTAACTACAGATAAGGAGTAAATTATTGACGAAATGTGGATTGCGTGTAATTTATCGATCGGCACTGAAATAATACTAATGTAGAATGCTGATCACTCCTTCCTGTTACGCCTCGACTTGCACGGGATATGCCACCGACTGCAAGACAAACGATTTACTCTTGAGAATGAATTTTAATTTGGGTTGTGCCTGGGTTACTAAGCAGACATGAACAATGACTAGTCTTGAGTTGGAACTAAGGATTAGAACGGAAGTGTAACCTTCAAACCAGTTTAGTCAACATAAATGTGTAGCTTAAGGTGCGAAGGGAATTTTTATTGTGAGATTTTTATTGTTCTGTTTCATCTCAAACAAAACACATGAAACAAAACATGATCGGATCATTGTATGTGCGGCACTGTATATGTAAGCACAATGTTCAAAAATATTCTAGAGCAGGAGTGTCCAAACTTTTTAATTTGAGGGGTGCATACTTAAAAATTGAATGACGAAAGGACCACTTTAAAATTCTTCAACTTTTTTGAAATGCGCTAAAGTCGGTCAAGAAAGCAATTGAATATTGGTTGTATTATCTAGTTAATTTCATCACATGTAAAGGCAAATAGTTGAGGATTTTTTGTCGGAGCCAACAGCCCTCGTCTGACTGAATAAATCCAGTTCTGCATCGAACAGCAGCCAAATCCCATTTCCACATTCAGAACCCCCCTCCACAAAAAAAGAACAAACTGTAGTAAGGTGACCATGTTCACTTATTTGAGGATCATTAATGTGATGACTTCATAAATCAGCCATGGAAAACAAAGTGGAAAAAAACTATGCCTGCCTCTGAAATGGAATGATCTTTATTCACTACAGTGTTTTGAAGATAAATTGTATTATGTGGCCGCTCATATTTACATGATAAATTTGAACAGTATCCAACAAAAATTTGTCTTCCACCTGAGGGCGTTCTCTGACTTTTTTTGTTGTTCACGACTGTGTCAGATTAGCAGATCAATATCATTCTGTGTCTCGGATCGGGTGAGATTTCGCACTACAAGTCCATTACCGACCAGACTCTGCCCAATCGTCGTGTACTTCCATCAAGATTCAGTCCATCGCCGCGGGTCCATCAGTGAGGCGGGACAAGCAGCTGACTAAGTCATGTCAAGGGAGGCATTACCTGCATGAGAGTTTATTCTTGAGTTGACAAATATGTTTGTGAACGCCCCGTCCAGTCTCTTGTCGTAAATAGGAGGTCTTCAACGCCGAAGAAGCGACGGATGGACGATGTAGAACGTGTCATGCAATGCGGCAAGACGAACAAAAATTTGCACATGCCAGACTTACGTCATCGTGGTCGTGAAGCATTCCACCCCCAGTTGTTGAGAATGTCAAACTACATGGGGCTATGATGCATCAAGACAACTCAAAATCGGCTACGAGACACTGGCATAGACGGACAAAGATACTGTTAATAATAAATCATATTTTTTGGCAATTCAGGGAATTTGGACAATTTCCTGCAGCACAACTGATCAGGTGCAATCCATCACAGTGGTGAGGAATCAATTCTATACACACACACACACACACACACGTGCACACAGGTGTGTGTGTTCTTTTGGTGTTATGTTTTTATTCGGAAACATCAATAAAGCTCTGCGCACCTTCATACATCATTTGAATTTGGACTGCAGAGATTGTGTAATTGGCAGTCTTAATAATTTTTACAGTGTTCAGATGCAAATCTGCCTTCGCTAGGGCCCCATAAATAATTGAGTATGAACAATCACTTTGAATAATTCATTTCTAAATATTCTTCAGTGTGTTTTTTTTATTACCGGAGGGCAAGCTGAGTTCGGTGACAGCAGCAACGTGTGGCGGTAATTACGCCATGTGTCTGCGTCCCTTCTTAATTGCTGCCAGAGTTCCTTGGTGCCAGCAGGCATCTTTGGGAAAAAGGAGCCAGAGGAAAAAAAAATCTCTCCTGTATTCCTATTTTTCTGCTTATATCTCTGAGAACTCCTATACTGACTCTGGCTGCCTGTGTTTGTTGCTGATGAGTTGATGCTAATGGAATTAATGACTACTGTTGTGCTTTTTTTTCACCCAATATGTCTATTGGGAGGGATAAAAGGAGGGAGGGGAAGTGGGAAGCCTGTGCGAGCTGAGGAGACTTCGACGGCGGTGGGAAATTAAAACTAGAGCTTTAAGGAAAGAGATAAGTTGACGTGTGCACTGAGGCCTCCAGACCTTTAGGACCTACAAGGAATACGACGCCCCTGATTAAAATCACAACTATCATTAAAGCAGCGCCCAACCCGCGTTTTTTAATTGAGGGCTTTCAAACATATGCCGTGACTTGACTGCAAAACACTTAGGGTGGAAGAAGCCAAAGGCAAACAGACTTTCTCTCTGTGACTGCAGCTTCGTAGGCCACTCGTGTTAATTATGTATTTCTTGCCGTTTAGGCCACTGAAGTTAATGATAATTACACCAATTATTTCTACTGAGATATTTTTTTTCCACAAACCCCCTTCATCTCAAATGTTTTGACATAATGGCATTGTTTTTTCTTTTCCTCTTACATATAAAAGGTATGTCTTCTACTCCTCTGAGGAGTTTTTTTCTCTCCAAAGTTTTAGAATGTTTCCATTGGGCTTTTGTCTATTCACCTAGTTATAGGTCATCGTAAACATGAGTCTTCTGGTTTCAACAAAGTGTGCCACTCCAGCAGTCCGACATTCACAAGCTTAATGTATTTGGCAGGTAACCCAACAAAAGAGGCTAAAAAGTGTGATGGTGCTTCAGGTCTGGTATTTTAGGTCTGGTATTTTAGAGTTCTTGATCGCATTTAATAATGTATGTTTCCAACACACACAAAGAAACGCTGTTGTGCTGCTTGATGGAGACAAGATAACATATCCTTTATTTTTCCCACACTGGGGAAATTTACAAACTGACAAATTGACAAAGCTCACCTGTTTGTTTAATTAGCTATGAAGACTTTTGTCCATTAACCATGGTCCCACCAAACAAAGCTCTAGATGCTTCATGAACCAGCTGTATTTTTTTGACTGCTCTAGATGGCACTGATGGTTTCAAGAAAGGGGTTTAAGAAATGTCATGTCACTGTGCTTTTAGCCCTACGTTGAACAGAGAGTGCATTTAAGGAGTCAGAAAAATATAACTAGTTCATGAAGCATATTGAAGCTTCATTTTCCTATGACTACCAAAAGGTACATTTCCATATGTAATGGTAAACACTTATCTGTCGACCAAGCAATGGACAGTGATGTCTAGCTCCAACTTACGATGACCACTGTGACTCATACTGGAATAAAAAGGTGTACAACGGTAAAAAATATATATACTGTATGTAAAATCCAAACTACATTTTTCTTCCCCTTTGAAAATCCCTAGAGTCTGATGCACATGCCCTCCCTTTTCTGCCATGCCTTCATTCACTTCTGGAAGATTATACCTGGATCCTTCCAGTCCTAAGATGTCTTGCCATAACTGTCGACTCTTCTTACACAATGAATGAAGCCATTGCAGCAAGATCGCTTTGTACAGTACATGCGCTGCTTGATCATCTGGAATCTTGAGTTTGTAGTTTGGGTTTGAAATTCATTTTTTGTGACACCAGTCCTGGAACCTCCGTGACAGAAGTGCCAAGAATGATGCACTACTGCAATCAGTAACAAGCCCACCATCCCTCTGCTCTGCTCTGCTCTGCTCCGCTCACACACACACACACACACACACACACACACACACACACACACACACACACACACACACACACACACACACACAAAACAAAAGGATACTGAAAAGCAGGATGATTGGGTTCAGAAAAACTAACTATGGAATGAAATGAGCATGTATTGACCCGAATCAAGCTGTAGCGCTTTGTGATTGATTGATTAATCAATTAAATGGTCAAAAACAAGAATTACCTGAAAGGTCTACACAGCCAAATTTTCACCAAGTTGTGTAGTTCAGTTTGATTCCCATAGAAATGCAAAGACATTTAGTGCAGCCCCAACTAGACAAACGGCAGTACGAAGACGAAAAAGGTGTGTGAGACAATGTACAGTACTTTAGGATGTCACTGAGGATTGCACAAGAGCTTGTAAACAGTTGTTTCACCTGTTCAGAAAATAATTGCGGTGCTTACCTTCTAAATTGATAAATATCTGTACACTGTTTGCTTCAATAATTTTCAGGGTTGAAGTTTTGGACTACTTTTTCTTTTCAGTTTTGGCAGGGAGGTAATCGGTTTTCCTTTCTCGTTAATAAACTCAGCCGTATCAAACCCGCAAAGCCACTCTCTCATTGTTTTGCAGTATAGCCAGAAAGTGAAGCAAAGGCCTCGTTGCTGGCTATTGATTTACGTGTCGTAGTGATGGCTGAGTGATTGCCTACGCCTCCAAGTGATCCAGGAGCGAGTTCAGGATTAAGGAAGGCATGGATTGTTATCGATTTCTATCAGATACAATCATTTCATTTGGACTCATGTCATTTCTGGTGCAGTGTGAACCAATCCACAGCACAGATATCTTAATACCTCCCGTTCGTCTTCCCTTTTTCCCCTTTTAGAGGCCACTCTACTAACAGGGTTAAAACCTCGTGTTGTTTTACCATTACAACGGAACATATCAATTAGGGCCAAGCAAAAAACTAAGACCAAGGAACCCCTCAGCCTCCTGAGAAATCAAAGATGAAATGAGGTCTCACACACTGGACGAGCCACTAAGTCTGCTGGGTAATTCGACATGGTTCCACAGTGGCAGATTTGTGTGAATTGCGGGGTCATTGACCTGATTGATTGGTTTTAGACACAGAATGCTCCATTTTCTCCTGAAAATAAGGCCAATTTATTTAACAGTGTCTCATGGGTGTCTGTTTTAATCTGCTGTCTCTGATGATGAGATTAATCTCTGCTACTGGATTTATGTCCTCAGCTCATCTCACACATATAGCTAGAGCACATGAAGATCACTGTGTATACTCTGACAGATGTGAAATGAAAATGACGTGTGATGTACTGCGCCATAAAAATATCATTTACTGGACAATAAAAAATAGGAATTGATTTAGTTTTAATATTTGATGGCATTAGGAAAGAACTAGAGCAATACATATTCTCATCATCAATATCATAAACTGCATGGTGAGATTATTACAATGGATACACTAAGTATTTTTTTCCATTATTCTGTGATAAAGTTGAATATGTATCCATCAATCCATTTTTTTTAACTGCGCTGATTCTCACTAGGGTGAAGTGGAGCTTATTACAGTTGACTATGGATGAAACGCACGATACACCCTGAATTGGTCGCCACCCAATCACAGGTTAAATATAATGTACATTTGTATTTAATAATAAATAATAAAGTATTCATTTATTATTTTTTAAAACATTATTTGAAATGTTAATGCAACTATAGTGCACAGTTTAGCTGAGCAAATTCAAATGTCATTTTAATATTTTGTATAATTAATAAAGTAATGAAAGTTATTATATATATATATATATATATATATATATAATAACTTTATAAATAAGATAAATATATATATATATATATATATATATATATATATATATATATATATATATATATATATATATATATATATAGAGAGAGAGAGAGAGAGAGAGAGAGAGAGAGCTATTTAAACTGTCAATGTGGTTACAGTGTTTACATTTTTTTTTATAGCAAAATATATTTTATTTGTATTCACATGTATACTTGCCTTACCTGTGTTCAGGCAAGATTGATTTTGTCCAACTTCCAGAATACAACTGTACTCCACAGACGTGAACTCGGAAAGAATGAACACAAATATGTATGACAGAAAAACAGGTCCCAAGACCAACAAATTATAAGGAAAGTCGCTGGTACAACAGCAGAATAATGAGTTAAACAATAACGCTTGCAAAGGCAAGAAACGAAATATAAACTAAATATTGTTTTATTATGCAATTCACTTATTTTTACACTTGTAATATAGTATTGTGTTTGGAATGTTGAAAAATATATATTTTTTTAATTTCAGCGCTAAAAAACAGCATCCCTGAATAAATCGTTGAAGTTTCATGTTTTTATTTGTATAAGTCTTACTTATGAGCACAATCTGTGCTGATGTATTTCCTCTCATGTTGTATTTACCTTTTCTTCTTGGAGGTTCTAAAAAATCACTCACACAAGCATCATGCTGACATGGGGATGCTTTATGGAATGTTTGTCTCCCACTGTGTTCTTCAATTAGTCCAGTTTTTGCAGCAAGGCCCGGTTTCACCTTCAAAAGCAGGGGTGCAAACAGCCAGGTTTCTATTGATTTTCTCCCCTGCTTTTTCCTCTCAGCCATTGATTAAATCTCTGCCATTATTTGCTGTACAAGCCAGGGGGTGGCTTTATTGCACTGGTTGGCTGTTGCGTGTCTCTTTCCTGCCTAGTTCTGTAGACTGAGAAATAAGGCCACCAGAGGTAGAGATGTGATGAAAAACCCACAAGGTAACCCTCAGCCCCATGCTTGACACTTCCTGCTGTTTTTTTTTTTTTTTTTAATAACTCCAGAAACAGATTTGTCCCCTTAATAAAGGTGTCAGTGAGGTAACAAGAGTGGTCGAGTGGGGTCATCGAGGTTTCAGGAAACGCCCTCTTATCCTGTACCCGCGTACCTCCTCAGCCGCTGGAGATGACAGCGCCCCAGTCCAAGAGTTTGACCCCACAGATTGATTTATCGTAATCAACTGTGGAGCAGAAGAATCCGGGGGATGCCTGTGTAGCGAGGAAAGGCACCTTGGGACCATCCAGACAATCATGAGACCCTTCATCAATTTACACATGACATGAAGCAAAGACAGATCTGCTGCTGGTAAAGGTGAGAGAGGGGAAGGCTTGAGGGGTGAGCAAGGTGGGGATGGTGAGATGAATGTGTAGATTTGTGCGTGGGCGTGTGTGCGGGGGTGGGCAGCGATGGCAGGATATAGGATGGGGGGTGGTCCCCTAAGGTCGAGACAGTTAATTAGCTTTGCAGGAAAACAATCACACTAACAAGCCAAACAAACTTATTAGGCTCCTTCCATTATCCTTGCTATCCTCCGAAGGCCACCGCCAAAGTGGCAGGTTGAGAGACGGCTTTGTGTCTTCCGCAGTTGCCCATTAACGCTCTTTGCATGACAATTTTTTTGCGCAGGACTAAAGAAATTGCTGCCCGAAAGAAACCTTTTTGAATTACAAATCTTCCCACCCCCGTTGTAAAATTACACCATAAATTAATAGAAATAGCTGTGTGGTAAAGGTGATGCAGACAAATATGGAATACTGGACATCTGATGAATAATGTGTTTTGTGGGGGAAAAGAAAACAACAACAATCATATCACTTGATTGAAGTGCATTTTGCTTTGAACGGCACTAGTACTCTAAAGTTCTGTAGCCATTTTATTTCTAGGTTGCATCATTCAGACCCACCAGCCATCTATTTTCTACCACTTATGCTGTTCAGGGTCACCGAACCTCTTGAGAGAAGCGCTGCCCATACGCTTCGGAATAATTTGATGTTTTACATTTATTTTATTTTTAATAACCCAAGTCTTTTGTTTTCATCATGAGTGAATTTCATAATCCCAGTTTGTCTGCGGTTTATGTACTAGTATTACAACAACACACCCAAAAATTGATGAGTGGGACTGGGACCCTTCGTTCTTCCTTTACAATGGTATTCAATAAAGTCCATCAAGGTTGAAATACTGACAGCATTTCAATCACTTTGTTTGGTTGTCCAATGAAATGATTACCTGTGAATGGGCCGTTCTGTAATTGAGAGGATGTTATGTAAATGTTCTGACGTACATTCTCTAAAAGGAGAGTTTCTGTCCTGCAAATACCCACTTCACCAAAAACCTACTGCAGGGCAACAAAACCACAAGTGGCAGATGGATAAAGACGTATGATGTGACGATTTAAAATTCTGGGGTGGGAAACTATAAACTCTTCTCACAACATGTTAAAAAAAAAAGCCATGATTTTTCTTAGTTTCTCTGTCCATATGTTAGTTAGCAGGCTTCTTTCTGGGTCGTTGAGAAAGATGTGAGGTGATGAAACTGACAGGATGATAAATTTTTCATTCTGTGACAGGTGGGAACATTGTGTCACCCCTCCTGAGAATGTCCTGAAAATTGTTTGTGTGGTTATTGTGCAATCCCTATTTCTTCACAATGCAACAAATAAACGCCAGTCAAATGTATACCTCCCGCGAATCATTTCACTCGTAAACTTGGGTGTTAACCTCAACGGAGTCGATGATGGAGGAGGATACAAGCATAGTGTAAAAAATAAAATACAACAATAAGATTTCATCAGACATTGACAATAGACTAAAACTATGAACCACCCTTGATCAGTTCTCCTCACACTTTCCAGTTTACACATAACAGATTTTACAAGCTGGCAGTTGTTTGGGCTGGAAATGAGTTCCATTAATGGGAGATAGAAAGTGAAAATTATACCGCAACCCCATTCTCGCTTCCTTCAGGCATGACTGCACCACTAGCTTTATGTGGCCAGTGTAAGCTCCACGTTGGCGAAAAATGAGCTCGGTGCATAAAGCAGCATCTGCCCACGCAATCTGCACCCCTTGCGAGCGGACACTCTCATGCGGCGACTCCTACTAGCGCTCACGCAGATTAAACAAGGCTTGACATAAATTCGATCACCTCCCAAAGCAGGGAGGTGATCGTCACACAGGAATCAAATTGCAGCAGATATTAAAATTTAGGCTATTTCGCTCACCTATACTGGATAGATCGAAAAAGCTAACATTGAGAACTCACCTCATTCTCTTTCTCCCTCTGTGGGTTCAACATAAAACATTCATGTAAACAATGAGAGATGGGTTCATTTAAGTTTATTCCCCGTGTGAACCTCCACCGTCGCATGTTAAAACGCATGTAGTGTAGTCGCGCTGGCATATGGCCGCAAGGGAGGATGTGTCGGGCTGAACATAAAGGGGCCACAGTGGAGAGCGAGAGCAGATGCAGTCCTCCAGGGGTGAGCCTGGCACCAGGCTGCTTTCCTTGGCCAATGTCCATGCTCTCCCACTGCTACCCAACTGCAGGAGCTGCCTTTAATATGGCTTTAAGTCTCATTGAGCAGCGGGGAACCCAGGGATCCAATTTAATACCGGCCAGCTGCCCAAATCGCCTTCTCACAGTTTGCCATATGTAGGTCTTAGTGAAAATGAGTGGGAGCAAGTTGTAACACCACGCTTGCATGTGTGTTTTAATGATGCTCGAGTGCATAATGTTAAGGATGGCGGGAACGGTGGGGCGCACGGGGGATGATGCAAATGTGCACACAAGACTAACCGGTAAACAGCATAAGGAGAAAAATAACCTGAGGTTTTCCAAAAGTAGCTTGTAATTAGGGACCCTTCAAAATGCTTTAAGCCGGGAAGAGGATATAATATTCTTGAATAAATAAACACAAATTTGCCAGTGACGGTGGAAGTGATGACATCGCACTGATAAAGTCCACAGTTTGCTTGTTTTTGTATGCTTTTTTTCCACGGGGTTTCACAAGAGTAAGTTGCACAAACCGGCATGACATGATTGGAAGGTCCCCACAGCCAAAACTGCCCTGCTCCTTGTCCAACATAAATGTGAGTCTGCATGACAGTGGACCATTAGAGACTTGCTACCCTAACCTCAACCCCGACCCCCAATGCGCTGCAGACGTCCTTCACGACAAGCATGACGGTGACATTTATTGCGCTGCGAACTAGATCAGCATGTTTGTAGAAAGCGGAGTTTGTTTTCGCGAATGTCTCATGACACGCCTGTGACAATGACAAAGATTGATGACTTCCTGTAGTTGGGGAGTTGAAGACTCTAAATTGCCTGTATATGTGAATGTGAGTGTAAATTGTCTGTCTAAAGTGTCTGCAGCCTTGCGCAAAGCCTATTGGGATAGGATCCAGCTCATCTGTGACTCTGAACAGGAGAAGTGGTACAAAATGGATGCACGGATGAATGTTAGGTGAATGTTAACACGTTGGCCTCACAGTGTAGAGATGCAGGGTTCAATTCTGAATCTTTCTGTGTGGAGTTTGCGTTTTCTCCCCTTGCATGCGTGGGTTTTCTCCAGATACTCTGGTTTCCTCCCACATTCCAAAAACATACATGACAGGCTGATTGAACACTAAAAATTGTCCCTATGTGTGAGTGTGAGCGCGGATGGTTGTTTGTGTGCCCTGCGATTGGCTGGCAACCAGTTCAGGGTGTCCCCCGCCTACTGCCCAAAGACAGCTGGGCTGGGCTCCAGCACGCCGCGCGACCCTTGTGAGGATAAAGCGGATCAGAAAATGGATGGATGGATAGAAGAATGTTATCAAGCACACTGGATTTGCAACATTAGATACTGTACATTAACTGTTTCCAGTCCGGAGTGTAGTCTGCTTCTCACCCAAGCTGGACTAGATCCCAGCTCACCTGTGACCCTGAACAGGATAAGTGGTCCAAAAATACGTAAAGTTTTATGACACATTATGCAACTTTCCTCACATGTAGTCTACCTGAGTAGTTGGGGTTACAATGTTTTCATATGTTAGATGGTTGGTTGAAGAGAGACGTTTGTCCAAAGCGGATCATATGGATGTTACAGAGGCATGTCAACCAGGACAGAACCTTTAGGAATTTCAGACAGATCTCATCCACCGCCGGGGCAGCGCCTCCGAGGAGCTCTTTACCCACCTTAATGAGGGTGAGCTCAATCCAAGCGATGGGAGAGCCCGCATCATAGTCCCCAGCTTCCTCATGGGAAGGGATGTTGGTGGAATTGAGGCGAATGAGGGATTTAATTTTTCTCCTGAATGATTCACAATGTCTCGGGTCAAGGTCAGCACTGCCCCGACAAACACTATATACAGTGTTGGTGGTGTTGTGCTTCCCACTTCTGAGACACCGGATGGTCATTCTCCATGGCCTTGCTGAACTCATCCCAGTTTTTTTGCCTCAGTGACCACCGAAGCTGCATTCTGCTTGGCCAGCTGGTACCCATGACTTGTCTCTGGGGTCTCCCAGAGGCCAAAAAGGCCTGATAGAACTCTTTCAGCTTGATGGCATCCCTCACTACTGGTGTCCATGGGTTCAAGGCTTGTCACCAAAATTGGCACCGACCACCTGACGGCCACTGCTTCGACCGGCTCCTTTGGACAGAAAAGTGATCGATTTTTGTTATAGATATTTCATTTTTGGTAACTATAATAACCATGGCCCACACAGTGGACTTTTTTGCCCTCGCTCTTCTGTCTTCTTCTCTGACATGCACACACTCATCGATGACAAGATGGCGCTATAAAGCGGCCATATGCACAAGAGGGAAGCCGCAATTCACATGCTGACGGTTGAGTCAAACTTAAAAAAAAAAAAAAAAAGTAAACACCCTGGTCCCTGTCTCACTATTCTGCCTTTGTCTGTCCGCATGATGTGTGTACACTCATGGACAACCACGAGGCGCTCTAAACCCAGCAGATTATCCAAAAGAAAAGATGCATTTTTGGAGTGTACACTTTGGATAATCGCTCATGCAAATGAAGCTTCTCACGTTCTTACATAGTCGCAGAGGGACGACTCACGATGTACGCCCACTTGGCCCAGTATTAACCATGCACACAAAATCCATTAAAAACAAAAACAAATAGCAATGATGGAAAACACGTTCACACAGCAGCACCACAAATGAGTGCTACACATACAGTAGTACACATTCAGTATTTTTGGATTTGGAAAAAACAACTCGATGATTTCACTTTACAGGGTCTTTAAGGTTAACCTTGCATATTCATGTTTGTGTTATTTCCTTCTCATGTGTGTCTCCAGACAGAAATCTTACAATCCTGTGTGTGTGTGTGTGTGTGTGTGTGTGTGTGTGTGTGTGTGTGTGCGTGCGTGCGTGCATGTGCGTGCATGTGCGTGTGTGCATGCACACAAATGCATGTGTGTGTCTGTGTCTGTCTATGTGCACATGGTACAGCCTTTGCCAAAAGGCATTTTCTAATTTATTACCTGGCAATCGTCAGTATGGAGGATGCACACCAGCTCGGGATCCATAAATCTCTGTAAGATTGAGGTTATTGCTCTTTTTATGTTGAAATTCTGCTTGCCTTCGATTGTTGCAAACAATGTTTGTTTTAACAACACAATCTGTTCCACACAACTACCATTTGTTTTATGGACTTGGTGCATGTTTGAACAATTACAATCACAAGTCAGAGACACCAAGAGATGAAGCTGAGCAAAACTCTCTCTTTCGCCCAATCTTCCACACAGACAAACTTGAGCACTAAATTCAAGTTAAAATCTATATAAATACTATATCAATATTATTTAAAGGCTCAATAGGTATTTCATTTATTATATTGCTGTGCTAAATCATTACGAGCATTGTTGAGGTTGAGGCTGGAACAAAGACGGTGTCATGAATATTTACATATGTGTAGATATTGCATCCTGCATTTGTTTGGGGCAGTCCTTGAATAAACCATAAGCTCAACAAATTCTCTCCATATCAATCATTATCAATTGAGTTTCCATGTAAAAAAAATAAATAAATAAAACACACTGAACATTGACATTATTTTAGGGACTTGATAAAGTCCTATTTTTCATTCTTCTAAATTAATTTTTGCTGAGGAAAAATAACACCCAGACAGACACAGTATTACATGTTGGGCTCTATTTTCATGCCCAGCGCAAGTCTAGAGCAAAGTGAAGACTAACTGCATGTGCACAAGGATAGTATTTTCTTTCTTTTGGTATTTTTGTAAATGGTCGCAGTGAGAAAGTAGTGTATGCTCTGTTGTGGGAATGAGTACAACCGACTAGCTTTTTGGCCAATGGAAAGGGCTCCTCTCATTCCCTTTAACCTTTCCTCCCATAAGGTGAACACCACAGCACTCTGCCAGAATTGCACCTGCGTTTAACTTCCCAAAAACTGTGATGTGTCTTTATTGCGACTCCATTATTCATCACTGAGGGATGAATGTGAGGGTTCAACAAATATGTCAAATGGATACTTCGGTTTCTCTAAGGCAGCTGTAGATACAGTAATTGTAGTCACATTCGTACCCTCAGGAGTGGTGCTTCGCTCTTTTCTGCTCTGTAGCCTCATGTTAATGGTGCCATCAACCGGCAATAGGTACTAGCGGCAGAAGACCAACATCAGCCAACTTGTTTTGAAGCTCCCCGAACCAAAAGCTGTCGCAATTTGTTTTTTCTTTGCTAGATTGGATGTTCAGCAACTAAAATCCACTTTCTGACATGAGAGGCGCAGGAATTTGGAACTAAAAAAACAAGTTGAAATAGAATTTCTCATTCTATACTTTTGACTGCATATGAAGGAATTATTCATATATTTCTTTTTTTTTGGTTGCCACATTGCTCGAAGGGGTGCATAGGCATCAAAACTTGGCTGGCCTCACAAGTGGGAGAAATGAGCACTTTAAACCCCCGGCCAGGTTCTGCCTGGAACAAGGCAATCTCCTTCGCTCACAGAGCCTGCATTTTTAATGAGAACATCTGCTCCGGTGGCCCTCTGGTGGAAGCTAGGCTTGCTTAATCACACAGTCGAGCCCCTCAAGTCCCTCGCAGCGGGATTTGCCGAGTCCGGTGATCAGACGGACCTGGCCACTTGAAGGATAAGGCTGATTGGGGGAGGGAGGGGCAAGGATGTGAAATATATTTTAAGAGTGAGAAAAGTCCCCGCAGAGTTGACAGAAGTTCTCAAAAGACGAAGGACGGTAAAGAGTACTTGAGCTGTAGTGGATGTCGCCTGCTACAGGTGGTCTGATTTGTCTGATCTTGGTAAAATCACTTACTTACACTCTCTCAAATAAGGTGCATCAGGTGTTCAGTCTTCAGCCGAGTTCGTAAGATCACTGAGCTTTTATTAAAAAAAAAAAAAATTATATTATATATTATATATATTATATATATATATATATATAACACAACTTACCATGTAAATATGTAAAGTGCATTTTTTTAAGTTAATAGAAGAGAAATAAATCTCAAGTACGGGTATATGTAATTTGTATTCCCTTGTATTTAAGTCTTAATTTGCATGGATAAATACAAACGTGGGTTTCCACCAGGAGATTAGATTACCCTTATCCAAACTCATGGTTGAAAAAAAAATACATTTTGGACTTTTGGAGTGTTTCACATTGTAAGCAACATTTTTTTTTTCTTTCATTGAGGATATAAGGAGATAATAGCTTTTATTTGATTAATAAATACGTTATGCCATCTTAAATCTCTTTTAAGTATCGATTCAAAATGTATTTTCAATTACAGAAAATACGAAAGAAATGTGGTTTTCCACAAATATACCCGTAATGGCATTTTTTTATCCAATCTATAGCATATTACGTGAAGGTAATACAACTCTGTTCAGACTGAATGCCCATCCCTCTCTGCTGGTTACTTCCAAGTACTGTAGTGTATTCTATTGTGCCTCGTTTGCTTCAAGATGTAGATGATGGCACAACATAACCTGTGCGATAACACTTGATGAATAAAATTCCACACAATCAATCAATGAATTGATTCTTCTGCGGTCAGACCGAGTTTTAGCCCTCTTCTAGCACAAGCACAGCGAAAGCAGCGATGCTGTGGGACTGGTTGAACCTGCGATGAGCCCCATCTGCTCCGACACAGGCGGCAATTAGACGGAAGCCATAACGCATCCAAAAAGATGCACTGAGCCAGGAAGCTTGACAAACATCACCCCACATACAACTCACTGATTTTTATTTTCTTATCTTCATTGCATTTTTTTGAGTTGACAGATCTTTCTCCTCCTTCGAGATATAAAGCCATCTTGACAGTCATCGCTCTCCCTCTCCTGACTACATTATCTTATCTGATTACTCTCTCAGTCGGGATGCGCAGACATGGTGGAGACTACAGTGTAATATAACATGCCTCTATATGACTTGTGGTTGCTACATGAGATATGCCGCCCGCACACATCATGCCAGCGGTAACATCAGCCCTGTCTGCCTGCCTCTGAGACCTGACAGCTTCATTGTTATGGAGCGTGCTCAAGAAGCAAGGCTCAGACAGCGTAGCATGTCAATGCTGCCAAAAAAAAAAAAAGGGGCGTAATTACTCCGTAAATCAAAGCAATCTCCGGCCAAGGCTCTGACCAATTTATCTACAGGCTGAGATTTAATGTGCCCAGGGAGGTTGCCGTGACTTCTGTTCACCTCATAACACAACAAGAAACTAGTGAAAGGCATTAGTGTACAGCAGTGAATAATGGCTGTACCTCATGCATTCTCCATCTTTGAGGACGCAACCATTCCTAACCATCCTTCTAAAGTTGGGCTGAAATTGTATCCCTGCCATCAGTATACAGCGCTATTAAATAATCCTGTGTTTCTTAGTGGCCTGTAGGGATGACACACAGGATGGTATGAACATCGGAGTGAGGAACAGCCCTCCAGTAAGCCTTTTGTTTGCCATGTGAGCAGGTGTGATCTCTGACTTTATGCTTTCAAACAAGTGTTGGGAGGAAGAAGAAACATGACGCTGAGAATTGTGCTACAGGCGGCCACCACATATTCTTCTTGAAGTGGATCCAAATGATGGGTTTCTTTGAGCGCAGCTTGTGCGTATCTGACTATAAATACTGTCTGAATATTAAATTGTGTCAGCAACACTGAAGATCCTTCTTTGCGTGCACAGAAACAAACTCCCATATATCCAAATATTCTCTGCACCACCTTTTGTCATTTGAGTCTCAGGTGAGACGATGTTGGGCGAGAGTTCAAACTACAGCCCGGAGAGTTTGCTAGTCAATCTCAACCATTAACGGTCACGTCTCAAACCTCTGGAAATTCAAGTCTTCTATGAACAAATATACATGCTTTGCCTGTGTGACCAATTAGAAACTTTCAAAGTGTGTCGAACATGAAAACTCACAGGAAGGCCAACGCAGATTTTAAATCTTGAAACCCAGAAACGATGATGCAGATGTGCTACCAACTAGGCCTCTGCCCTACCAATATGTATGCTATTCCCCATGGGGTAATTGTTTGGACATACATACTTTATGTATACAGTGCATTACTAATGCAGCAGACCCACACGTATTATATATTGCACGATACAGAATATACGATCGCATACATACGATGGTCATTTTTTTTGGGTGGCGAGGGATTACCATCCATCCAGCCATCCATTATCTGAACTGGTTTATTATCCTTCATTATTCACGGGAAACATATTTTACCTAGTTTCTGGAACATGGCAAAAAAAAAGTATATTTAACTGTTTTCATTGCAAAATACTGTCAACGGTATGTATGATATTCATGATATTCATTGTGTCGGCATCTGTCTAACACAAAGACAAAAAGAACGGTTACTTTTCGCCCCAAAAAACATCAAGCTAGTAGGTGTCTGCTCAACCAAAACTCTGCGGCAAAAGGCAAAATTTATTCGTACTCATTTTCTCCCAGCCTCCAACTCGCTTATCCAATCACATATCCGATAGCCGCCATGGTGTATTTGGGACTCACAATCAGCAGGAGTGGATCGATGCTTTGTCTCTCGTTGGTATTGCCAAACTAGAACTAAACACGACAATCGAAATCAGGAAAACCCACGACCACAACTCAACGGAAAACCAATTAAAGTATCTATGACTAACATTATGTGTCGTCACAGCATGGATTCAGCAGTTTCAGGTCAGTAAACATGGTAGCGCCAACCGTTTCAGAGCCTACGAAGTAGTAGACCTTCATCAGAATTGACACGATTGGCGCTTTGCTGTACAGTGAAATGATGGTTTTATCCCGGACTGCACCGCTACAGTAATTCATCATCATATTCTTTATAGATTTCCCGCACTTTGCACAGTTATTTATGTTAGTTGCAAAGATGTATAAAAATATACTTGTCATTTGTGATAGAGTATTAGTCTTTTTTTTTTTTTTTGCTATGATGACGTGGCACTAGATAAATGCAATGGACCAGTGACTTCAAGCCAGAATGTCACAGGGTGATATTCAATAAGTTTTTGTTTAGAAGTGCTGATTTGCACTTCCAAAAAAAAAGCACGGTGGTGAACAGATCAACTTTATTTTCACAGTTTCTGTCTCCCTTTGTCTGTTTTCGCTCTGCCTGTAGTGCTTGTCAGTAAATGCCCCCCACGCCCCGTTACAAATGGCTGCTCATGTGCTCATAGGCATGTCTGGCTGTGCAGGTGGAGGGCTGGAGGTGCAGGGATCAGGAGATCGTTCCAAACTTGTAACAGTATCACTGGCTTTTGTTGCTGTATACGTCCTCTGGGGTAAGGCAGAGGTCACTTTTTGTCAGGTGATTTGGACATTCACCAGTTACGTTTTGCTTTGAGCGTTTTCAAGAAGGATGACTCTTCTGCTTTTGTACTCCCAGCACTCTACTTGTGCTCTTTTGGCTCTCTAGATTAGTTCATTCATTTTTTTGCGTTTCAAGTGACATAGACGCACACCGCAAACGAGCAGTCACCAAAGCGTTTGCAGCTATATCAAATGGTGTCTATTTAATGAGCGGAGAAGAAAGCAGAAGTACGTTATTGGGATTTTGAAAGACACCATCATTTTTTCATGCAAAATGTATACTTTTTAAGTTATCAAATTCCTTGAAAACGTTACAGAAAAAAATAATGGCAACAGTTCGTCATTAAATGGAAACGGGATTTAGTGTTGGCTCCACTGAGAGCGCTTGAACACCTTCAGAGTGCACTCTCTGCTTGTACGTCGATGTGTGTGCATGTGCGTGTGTGGGGGGATGTCCCCTCGGTAATGTGTGCTAATGATGCATCAGTCAAAATTCCGGTGCCAGTTGACAGTGTAGTTAATTCTTTTATAATGCAAAGCAGCGCCGCCACCCTAGTCAGGTTTGTACAGTATATTATTAACATGTGAGCACTAATGACTTTTTATGTTCTGAGTAGCATTTAAAACTGCTTGAAATCATCAACTTCATCAAATGATGAATGGAATCGACATATGGATGGAAAACACCCTTGTAATTGCCAGTAAACTCCTTGTTAACAATGTTCATGGAAGATGATGCCATTTTAATTTTCCTCAAGTTTTTATTCTTCCTATTGTTTGTTTGTCCTATTACCGGTAGGTATTGCAACAGCAAGTCATTCACATGATAATGAAACAGTCGTGAGATTAATTAAACGATCCCTTATATTTTAAATTGTCTTATAAACTAACAGCAATGTTACAAATGTGACTTTCTTTTTTGTTAGCATATGTAAATCATCTATGAAGGAGGGGCGCCATATAGAATCTCGCCTAGGCCGCCCTGCATGTGTTGGTGGATAGTGACAGATTTGCTTTGCGTTCATGGCTAGACACATTGTACATGTGTTAGTGATGAAAGGAGTGATTTCCAGTGCTTATACACCAAACAGTTGTTGGCTCTATCTGTGTAGGCACGAAAGGCGAGTTGTCATGTTCATACGGCGTCTCTAACAACATAAGTGTTTGCTGCAGCACAGCAATCGTCTTATGATGAAAGGAAAAAACACTAACCAAAGCATGACGCTGCATCCGATAGACAGGATTAATCATTTCCTGGTTGTACAGTGGGCTGCTCCGCAATGCCCGGGGGAGATACCAAACGTACCCTACCCGATCCCCCCCACCCCTGAGAGAGGCAGAGATGGTTTACAATGGCCTCCGGTATAATGCAACTCTCTGCGGAGTCCATATTGATTACACCTGCCACCGGCGGCACGATGCAGCCGTGTGCTGTGACAGCTGGCAGTGCGGGGTAAGATGGATAACCGCCCCAAGTAGCTACGTCATCACTTGGAGAGGTGGAAGGGCAGATGATTTTTTTTTTTCTAATTGGATTTGTCACACAATAGTTTTCCTTTCTGTATCTAAAAATCTAAAATTGTGACAGTTCCTGCACATTCAAAGTACAGCCGCTGGACACAGAATTAGGTACTTACAGAAGGACATGAGAACATTCAGATTTTACAAAGCTCACTTTTGATCTTGCTCAACAGTTAAGAAAAATAAGACACAAACACAATGCCTTCTTGTTCCTGTCGGGGGAAACAAAAAGATGAAATTCTAAAGTAACCCAATTCAAAGATTGTTCAGGCAAAGAGTTCACTTTCGAGCCTACATTTGAAGTCTGTTGCTAACCAAACCAACCGCACATTATCATACATGTCAACAGTCTTTCTGAGGAATTAAAGTATGAAGACTTATACTTCTTGTTACTGCATTACGTGGAGATGGTTGTGCTCCAGTGATTAAAGTTAAAGTTAGTAAATTGTAGTTGCACGGATCTAAAGATATCAAACATGTCTTCTTATATAGACAAAAAGCTGCAAGGACATGGCAGTGCGGTATCAGTCCCTGGTAAATCCCTAAAAAGAGGTGAGTTTATGGTTGTTGATTACGGAGACAACTTTAAAAGTGGATATTTTTCCATCAGCGTGAGAGGGTAAGATGGTAGCGTGTGAGTATGGCTATGCTCTCACACAGGAGAGCCATTGAAGAAGCAAGCTAAATGGGTATAAAGGGATCGAGATGGCTTAGTCAGGATAAGAGATCAAATGCTACGCGTGTGTTTGTGTTAGTGCCGCTCTCATCTCGCTCTATTTCCCAATACCGAGGGCTTGATTTACCATTTTATTCTCATAGTAGATGCATCAAAACACCCCCCATGAAGTTTGAACACTCATGTGACAGTATTTCGCACACAGCAAACACGCTTAATGTTTTATCCTACTCACTATTTTTGCTAACTCTGCCACTCTAATATTTCTTCCATGGCTCCAAGAGCATCTTTTCCACAACAATCTACTATCATCTGTCTTTGGTAGTGTTTATCAAATAACCATCAAAATAATTGATCGGATCAAACCCCACTCGTATTTTTATTCAACTGTTTTACAAAATTTAATGATGATGCAGGACAACCTGTCATGGTTTTAATTTCTGTTTTGTTGTTTCTGTTCTGTTAACACAACCACTGATTTGATTGGGGAAAAACACATTGCAAATGATAAAAATATAAAGAATCTGTTTCACACATTTTTTTGTAACACATGCTTACAATACAAGTGTACAAATAAGTTGTCAAGGTAATAACGAGAAAACACTTAGGTCTTAACTTTAATGCACACTAAAGATTTTTGGATTGTTGCCCTACCCTACCCCATTTGGTGGGTACTCAGTAAAATTTCTCGAGTAATTTTTACCGAGCGCCATTTTTTTCCTCGAATTGAGGTAGATTCAAACATTTTGAGGTAATTTTTTTTTCTGGTAACTCATTTTGGGGTAGCTTAATTATTTGTACCCTTTCTTGGATCAAAATCTCGACCTAATGTGCTCTGTCAAATTCTCAACCCGGTGCGCTGGGTAGAAATAAATAACCCAGCACTGACTCATTCCCTTTTGGACCCAGCGCTGGGTTAACTATATTCACCCAATTTGGATTGCTTTTGATCCAGCAGTTTTAAGAGTGTGACAAATGAGTAGACTGTGATTTGCATTTACGTACATAACTGTAACATGAGTGTAGAAAGGAAGTGAACCACTGTAAATCATGTCAACATGCAGTAAAGCATTGTTAAATTTGATAACAAGCGCCATTGCGTTGTATGAACACATGCTGGCTAACAAGCGCTAGCGTGAAGTATGCTAGGGCCTGATGTGATACCGTGCATGATGGATGTTTGAATTCTGAAGTTGTTGGTTTCCACTGGAGGTGTAAATATTGTTTCATTTGCTCTGCTTTGCTCCCAGGCAGTATTCCTGCAGTCTGGACCATACAAACTTTGATAAGAGACAGATGGAATCAAAGACCAAGGAGAAAAGGGGTTGGCATAGGTTTGCCTGTATCTCCTCAGCTGATGAGGTAGGAAACAAGCTGAAGCATTAATGGACGTGAAGCAAAAATAAACCGTTTTCAAGTATGAGATAAGAAATGCACAAGCTGAGCTGCTTGCGGAGCATTGCCTTTGATTTATTTCTCATGGGGGAAGAAAGATGGTATTATTGTGTTTGGATGGGCTGGGGGGGTGTGGAAGAAAACATGGCAGCAAGGAACAATCCAAGTTCACCACAGGAAGTCAATTTATCTGAGAGGGCAGCCCGAATAAAAATAGAGAAGCGCCCCCTTTCCTCCCAACAACAGTGTTGGAATAATTGCCCCGATTTTTGTGTGACTCCAGAGAAAAGAAAGTTTGTTCTCTGCCTTGTTTCCATATATATGTTATGGAAATATTAGCCTGGTATTGTTGTCATGTTATTTTGTTCCTGGCACATTTCCTTGTGTCTGCAGCTGTCAAAACACAACAGAATCTCAATCATTTTTCCCTCCCAGATATGTCGACTTAGCACTCCAGTCAGGCCGACTGCCAGCTGCTGTCTTTTGTTTGACAGGATGTGATGATTTATCACAAGTCCTACGCAGTAAATAGACAATAACTGTTCAGTGTCACACTCGGCTGGGTTCTAACTAGGTTTCGGGGGAGTTTGTGAGGGAGTGCTGTGCGGGCCTCACGGGGGCCGATGTGCCGTCTTTAATGAGATCTCGCAGCGGTGTTTAAATATTTAACCGTTCATGGCGAATCCTCCCTAGCAGCCGCCAGCCAAAACCGGTGAGGGGCCTGCAAACATCAGAAAATAAGCACATCCTGCATATGTAATTCAAGGGATTATACCCAAAGTTGGACGGCGAAAGTCAAACGGCAGGAAAGTGGTGTCTTTTGGGGTTGGAAAATAACATTTGTGATGGTAAAGCCTTTCAAAACTCTGCCATATCAAACCTCTGGTCGGACTCAGCAAAGTTTTGTCTTTAGCTCTAATACTTACCATCTTAACATCGTGTACTTGAAAAAAATAAAAAATAAATTATAAATGACACATAAAGACTGAACAGTTAACTTCCGATATTCACAGGCGATAGATCCAAAGCCCTGCCATGAATAGCCAAAATAATAATTGACCCACCCAAAAAGAGGTTTGTAATTGCATTTAAAGTCCACAAAAAAATCATTTAAAATGGATACGACCATAAAAGAACATACAGTGGGTTGTTGTTGTTGTTTTTTTTTTTTTTTTTTTTTTTATGTGGTCTATAACAACACAAATGGAGAATAATCAGCACAGTAGTTCACTGTATAGGCAGCACGACATACTAGTGGTTATCACTAGTTGCCTCACAGTTTCGGATCTTCCTGTCTGGAGTTTGCGTGTTGTTTCTCCAGGTATTTCTGGTTGGTTTCTTAACACGTTCCAAAACCAGCATGTTATGGGGTCAAATCCTCCCTGTGAACATATTACCTCAATGTTTTCAATAAAATGAACTGTCGTCGCTAATTAGTCCACTAGAGGGCGCACTGACATCTCCCTAATGAAATGACTTTGCGTTCGCCAGGTTTTCACGCCTGATATTGATGCGCTGCTGAAGGCTAAAGCATGCCAAGTTTCAGGAGCAAAGTAAGGCTAATTCATATATAAAGATTCGGACAAACAAACATGCATGTTTTTGGCCTGTGGGAAGAAGCCAGAATAACATGGGAAACCTCACTGCCTCGTGGGACGAACTTGCAACCTCCACACAGGAAGGCCAGGGTAGCTATTCAAACCTCTGAAGTCTGAGACAGACATGCTCACTACAAGCCACCGCGCTCAATCCTGAAACTGAATATTTATATTTCCATTATTTCCTCAACAAATCAACCCAATAAAAAATATTGAGAGGTTCCACAATGGTTGTTTGCACTTTCAGCCAGAGTGAAATGGTGAGCATGCTAAAAATAAATTCTTATTAATAATAATAATAAACAATAATAATTAAAATTAAATGCGTTTATTGTACATGGGTGTGTGACTTTCTCTTGCCTCATTGCTCGCTTTGCTTTGTTTTGTAAAAAAAACAAAAACGTTTCCCCACTGATCAGTTCACGCTCAGCCAGCAGCCGCCGTTCACGGGGAGTGGCAGTGGGGCGTCTGCCATCCCCCGCTGGGTTGAGAGAACAAGTGGTAGCTTCAGTATGCTTGTCGTCTGCTATAATGTTTGCTGCCATTGAGGGATGGAGGTGAGGGAGGGAGTGAGGGGAGGGGTGAGCAATAGACTTACCAAAAAATGGAAACAGGGGAGTCTAACTGTGATGATTTGCTTGCGTTGATTATTCAAATTTATGAAAGCGGAAAGGTTAGAACGTATTTTTTCATTGATAGATGTTTTTTTCATTCATGTATTAAGGAATTGCTCAGCAACAATCGGTTCTTATTTTTGTACAGATTTCAAACAAGGGAAGTGTATAAAAGTCAGTTGTGACTTATATTTCAGGGCAGTTGAGGAAATGCCACAAGCAGATTCAGCAGATAACACCGTTTTCTTTTTTTTCTGCTAAGACTTGTTATATTTAATGTATACTGTAGTATCGTAAAGTATAGTTTAAAAGATTACAGGATAGTCCTGTGGCATTCTAGTGATTAAAGTGATTAGGTCTCCCTATTTTTACTCATGTATCCCTTCTGTAATGCCTCTCGAATAAGATGTTGATTGCTAAATGCCAAATGTCCTCTTCAATATACAGACGCTCCCCAGGTTACGAACGAGTTACGTTCCGGACGATTGTTCATAAGGTGAATTCGTTTGTAAGTTGCTTCAGTGCTCTATTTTGTCTGGAATGTTTTTGCAGCCTCGCAGACTAATCCAATTCTGTAGGATTCATTGACACAAGATGTTTTCAAGGGTGTTTTAGAAGCTCGTGCTGGTGAAAATATACCAAATCTGCCTGGGAAACGCTACAGATGCTGCATTTTGGGAGCTTGTTGTGTCTGCCAGCTGGAGGAATCTGGACAAAGTTAAACCCACAGACTGCAGTGTGGGCAGCATCTCTCTTGCCCGCCTTTTTAAACACCCACTCCCTTCCTCTCACCATCCCATCCTAATTCAATTCCAGTTTGTTTGTTTCTTTGTTTCTTTTATTCATAGAGTAGCAATAACACCAAAAGTATGAGAAGGCTTAACACCATGGACATGGATTTCCTCACATGAGCATGGTGCCTTTTGTCGGAAATAAACTCAACTCAAGGTATTTCTTTGAACTTATCTGACATTCGTTTCAAAGAAATGTTAAGTAGCAAAAGTACTCGTGGTATCCGTTACATGGCGATTTTGATGAAAAGTGGTGGGGGGGGTGTTCCAATTGTTACGTTTGTTCTGTATTTATGGTGCACAGTGCAGGACGATCCAGTTTGACGAGGGTGGGCTGTATACAGACATTGCTGTGGGCCGTGGCAGGCTGCTGGTGCCAAATCATATGCATGAATCCTCTTGCCATGCCGCTTCATGTGGCAGCCAAATGAGGCCCGCTCGGGTTCTTTGCCAGGGAACCAGACAACTATTCAAACCCAAATGCACACACATACAGTAAAACACCTTGTGCATGCCCAATCTATACCAACCCCCATGCCTCCACTCTCGTTATTTCCCTGCACCCCTTCAGTCTCCATACCCCACTCATTATTAATGATCTGAGGGACAGCTTTCATTTGATCTATTACTTAGGACGGGACGGCGGCTACTGTGCTGCCACATCCCTGCTGGATCTTTAATTATTTCACGGAGGGCCTTCCTCCTCACCGTTGTGCAGATGAAATATTGAAGTTGAGGAGTGTAGTGCAAAGTGGAACTGCACGGGGTGAGGTGTGTGTGTGGGGGGGTAGTCTGCCAGGTTGTGTGTGTGTGGGGAGGTGAGTGAGGGTGCAGTGGGTTATAATGCCCAAACTATAACCCTTCGGCAGATTCTGAACATAAATGTGCCGTTGATTTCTGTCGTCGTGAGATGGGAAGCAGATCGGCATGCCATGCATGTGCATGTGTGAGTTGTTTTAGTAAGACCGTAAAGAATATCCCGTCCTCCTCCCCAAAGAAAGAACAACTTTCAAAAAAGAAAACACACGATTTATGAATGTATCAATAATTCTTTCAGTGCATATGTCATATATGGTGATTAAACTCTTGTAAAAGCCATTTGTGGCACAGCTGTAATGAGGTGATATCACTGCTCACGTTTTGTTTGCCAAGAATAACAAAACAGAGCAATGTCTGACATGGAAATACGGTTGCCACACACACACCTGCACACACACACACACGTTTACATTCGGGCATGATGTATGGTAAAATGCCTAATTGCTTTGCTTTCTTACTTCATAAATGTAACCCCTCCTGAGAAAGAGGCTACTGTGTTAACAGCTATCAAAAACTCTGCATTCATTTTGTCTCACGCAGCACATCCACTGTGTCGCCAGGCGGCTGGTGACTAATGAATTCAATAAACTCCATTGTGATACTTGCCACATGCGGGCATTGCATACTCAATAAACACTTTATTTTACTTTACGGGATTGCATGCGATGGTTCTGTTTTGCATCCACGGCAGCATAATTGCAGGGAGGAGTAATCCACGCGCTTATGTGGGGGAGCAGCGGAATGACATTGATATACAGCGCTCCATTAATTGCCATATGAATAGGGTGTGCGGTGGTCTGCGTGCTGCTGATGCATCACGGCGAAAGAGATGGGTCACTCTGTCTTTGGGAGCCTCCGGCTTTGCCAAGCTCATAATTACTAAAACCCCCAATTAATCTTTCCATCACATAGGCCAAATATGCACTTCCTCTCTGTATAAATTACTTCCAGTATGCACTCTCGCTAAATGGCCACGCTGGTTCACTAGGTGTACCATTCATGTTGTGCATGTGTGACCACCTGCACCCATGAGAACATCAAATACAAACCTTTTGCTTTCACCGGCCATGATATTGACAGCCCAGTGGTGAGTGGTTAATGCATCGGCCTCACAGTGCAGAAGTGCAGGGTTCGATTCAGACCCCGGCCTTCCTGCGTGTAGTTTGCATGTTCTCCTCTTGCCTGCGTGGGTTTTCTCCGGGTACTCCGGTTTTCTCCCACATTCCAAAAGCATGCATGGCAGGTTAATGGAACACTCAAAATTGTCTCTCTGTGTTTATTGTGAGCGTGAATGGTTGTTCGTCTATGTGTGCCTTGTGATTGGCTGGCAACCAGTTCAGGGTGTCAATCGCCTACTACCCGAAGACAGCTAGGATTAGCTCCAGCATGCCCTGCGGCCCTTGTGAGGATAAGTGAATTAAAAAAATTAAAAATAGGTGTTACTGCGATTCAATAAGAGTGTACGCATAAAAACCTTCAGATAATAATGCTCAATGAGGTGTTAATATGACAATACAGTGAAATCCAGCTATAAGCAAAGGATATGGCTTGAGCACTGCTGCGAGTCGTGTACATCCGTGAATTACGGATGGTGATGGCAGCAAAGCATTTAGAACAGAGAAGACCAACTCCATACATCTACACAATTGTAAGCCCATGCTACTTAACTGCAAATGACAGTATTCTGTAAATTATTCCAAACTAACAAGTCTCGGGCAAAGTGAGGTCTCACTATGCGCATGGTTGGATTTTTCTTTCTTTTGGTATTTGCTTAGATGCACACAGTTAGAGACGGGCGTTTGAACCCAGTGAACGCAGCCGACTTGCTTCCAGATATTAGAAGCGGCCCCTCTCATTCCTTTTAAATTCAGCGCGGGAGAGGTGCACGCACAGTCTACATGGCGGGAGCAGAATTGACTGTTGGAGTCCATGTGGGAGATCGATGCGCGTAAAGTATCTTTACATGGAACTGCAAAAATATCTTCGTCCGTATGTGTATGCAGTATACTACCACCCACGCAGCCAGACAAACTTGAGTGGACGTTTGTCATAACACGATGCACAGAAAAGTCTCAACTACACATGCCCACAATAGAATAGAATGACAACCATTTTGGGAAACTTCCACCAGGGTTTGTACTTTAATTAAATTCTATAAAAGAAACCAGATGAACCCCAATCAGAAGCAGTTGGTGATGGAAAGCATGCAACAATGATAGCTAAGGAGCGGGCAGTGATGTGCCGAATCTCCATAACGTTAAAAAAACATACTAATCGAGTCTTCAGTTACATTCCGGCATTTACCGTGCAACCCCAAAGAAAGCTCCTGTGAACTTCAAGACGTCAACTCTGTCGGTAATCATTAACAGCTGACATAGAACTAGCTGAAAGCATGTTTTTTTTTTTTTGCAATAGAACAAAACTGTGCGTGCATGACGGGAATTCAGAGGTAAGAAAATTGAGAAGGCAAGTTAAATTGATCAGTAAAACATTGGGTGATGTTACTCAGAAAAAATAGGGTTATTTTGATGATTAAGTTGGTTCAATAAATGTAGTTGAGTAACTCATTTTATTGATGGGTAGCTACAGCATTGTGGAGCTTCATTTAACGTAGAATAACTTGCGGCTTAGCTCACTGCATTTTCAAGGAGTTTGCCCAACACTGGTCATTTGCTCTCATCTTGAATTTACATGACAGTTATATTTTAAATTGAACGTAAATGTCAAATTCTTGAATTTATATTGCAGTGACGCTTTCCAGTTTTGCTTTCGATTTTACTTGCTTTTACAGTGTGAATTTAAGTGCCTATAACATACATTAGTTCTGTCCTTTTCCTGTGTGCTGTCATGAGTGCAAGAGTCTGCGAGCAATGTGATGCTCCACAGGGCCTGAAGGATACCTGATGTGATTTCTGCGAGCTCACAACAAGAGTCAAATCCACTCTTCGGCTTAGGGATTGCGTGTATGTGTGTGTCCGGATGAATATGTATTTCTGATTGGGGCAACGTGAGTCCTCTGGCTCCTTGTCTGTAGCATCTCACTGGACTCGTTTTTTTTTTTTTTTAGCAATCTGTCATTCACATCCCTTGTCTGGCACCCAGTGGCCGCATGCGGTAGCGCGTGCACTTGATGCTCAGACGCCAAACACGAGAGAGCTGTTTTACAAGTAGCGTTTGGCCTTAATTAAAAGCAGCACTTGTCGGAGAACTTGCTCGGCAGAGGAGCTCGCGTCCACGCTGATGCAAGTTGGACCACTGATCCTCTTGTAAGCCTCCTCCACTCTGCAAATACACGCGCGCGCGCACACACACACACACACACACACCACACACACACACACACACACACACACACTCGCATTTGTCAACAGATTAAGAAAGCATTCAAAATAAGGAGCACTTTACATCATTAGTGTACGTTGGGAAAACTCTTAAGTGAGCCCCTGAGTGATGGTGAATGGATAAGACAGTGATGAATGGTGTGGCATCCTTGAAATATATGAGAGAAGAAACACCACAGATGGCCCAGAGCACAGCCATTTCCAGAGACAAATGAGTCCTTGTGATAGTGATTGACCAAGTCTGTGCAATCTCTCCTCCGTTTTCTAATTGCGCTGGCCCAACATCTGGCTGTCCCATGTGGAAAGGCTATTATGTCAGAAGGAAAGATGAATGCAAGTGGCCATCGACCTGTCTGCGCAGCGGCCTGCTGGCCTGGCCGTGACTGCTGAGTTTTGACTTGCTTTAATGAAGCACAACGCTTTGACGACTAATCACCGGCGCTTCCTCATCAGCGACCCGCTCCCAACTTCTCCACTCTCACAAGAAAGTGATGAATAAATGTTTGATGTATCGGATGCACACTTGAGATAACTTGACAATGTTCTCTGTCTCTACACTGTCAGGTCAGCTCATCACAAAGGGTAAAATACTTCACGTCCATTCTTGATGAAATATATTGCGCTCAACACTTCTGTGAAGTCGGAAATATCTCACTCTGACCGCAAAGCTTTCGAGTGGAGGGTAGAAATCATGGCTGACAACTGTGATGAGATCAGACAGTCCATCTTTTTCAGCGGTCTGAATCTGTTTTTGGATAAATGTTATCATATATCTCAATGCAGACATCCATCCGTTGGAGACACAATCCAAGCTGACTTTCGTGGAGAGATGGGGCACACCCTGGAATGATCTCCACACGAGCGCGGGGTACACACGGTAGAGACACACAAGCACACTTAAGAAACATATTTTTAGAATGTGGGACCTGGAGAAAACCCACACGAGCAGAGGGAGCATGCAAACGCCACACAAAAAGGCCAGATGAAGGATTTAAACTGAAACTGATGTGCTAACAAGTAGACTACCCATGCCAGCGCAATGAAAACATGACACATTAATATAGATTTGCTCATATCAAGAATAAACAATAGATGTACAGCAACACTATTTACAGTATATTTAATACATCCATTTTCTCAAAACTGTTAGGAGTTGTAACTTTCCGCAGTTTACCCTTCTGATTTCCCTTCGCCTTCATCTGGACACAAATATTCTCACATGCGATTCTCCCCAGAGCTCATTTTAGACTGAAAGGGCTCAATTTTCATAGACAGAGCAGCTGCACTCAAGCAAAAAAACTGTCATAACCGTGCCGACGCAAGCATCGATGCACTTGTTTGTCACTTTGGTTCATCTCTACGCCATGCTGGGTGTTCCGAGGAAGTTTCTTTTGACAGGCACCCAGCAAATCTGACAATTGTTTGGCTGAAAGTAGGCGACACTTTTAAGCCTGATGAAACCACGATTGCTAGGTTTGAATATTTAAGCAACAGCGACAAAGTGCTATTAAAACAAACAGAACATTTGCTCCCACAGATATTTTTTTCATTACCTGAGTCGAAAAAATTGGTTCAGATCTAGTTCTTGCTCCTCTTTGGTCTCCCCTTGACCTCTGTCCTTCAGCCTCCTCTTCCTCTCCTCAGCGTCCAGCGTAAGGAGGAAAACGACACTAGGTTGGAGAAGGTCACTGGGCCAGCGGTACAGCTCGGAGCCCTCTGCCGGGAGATCACACACTGGTCCGTTTATGGCTGTGGCGATGGCGTAAGCCGCTGTGCTGTGCCAGAACCTGAGAACAAGCAATGGTCACCCTTGTTCTGTTATCTTCTCTGCTGTCCTTTGCGTACACACATACATTTAAATTTTTCCTCCCTTACGACCAAAATCAGCGAAGGCTCGATTTTCAGATCACTCTTCAAAACGAGACTTCGGTCTCAATGATTCTTATTGTCTGATTGAATAAAGGGGGCGGCACAGTCGTCGACTGTTTAGCACGTCGTCCTCACAGTGCAAGGGTACAGGGTTCAATTCCTGTTTGGAGTTTATATGTTCTCCCCGTGCCTGCGTGGGTTTTCTCTGGGTGCTCCAGTTTCCTCCCACACTCCAAAAACATGCGGGGCAGGTTAATGGAACACTCTAAATTGACCCTCGTGAGTGTGAGCGCGGATGATTGTTCCGTTTTGTGTGCCTTGCACATGGCTGGCAACCAGTTCAGGGTGTACCCTATTGCCCGAAGACAGCGGGGATAGGCTCCAGCACGCCCATGACCCTTGTAAGGATGAGCTGATTAGAAAATGGCTCAATTGATTAAATAAAGGTTTTGATTAATTTGTTGGTTTGATTGATTGGTTGACTGATGTTGACTGTTTGTAGAAAATATCTCCCGAGTCACCCACCACAATCAAAATGACAAGTAGAGTTAGCAACTGCATTGTCGTTAATCAGATAATTTAACAGTTAGTCAAGATTCTATTTCTTCTTTTAGTGCAGTGGACCTCTGTTTATAGTGCGGGGATGAGTTCCAGACCCAACAGTGATCAAGAAAAAACGTTTTTATTGTTTTACCTGTGTCATTTTTTCCTCTTCATTGTAATTACAAATCAGTTAAGATGTAGAAGTTTTACGCATACACAAATGTAAGGAAAGTCACCAGACTTTGAAACGATTTACTGTACCTGTCAATGATGACAGGTGTCTTGGAGGTTTGGCTGTAAATTTGTTGTGCTGTGATGTAGTTTCCCAATGCGTAGAAGGCCCTTCGGAGGATGGGAGGTTCCTGATCAAAGCGGGCCCTCCAGGGGGAGAGACACGGTGGAGGCGAACGCAGAAGGGTGGCCCCCAGCGCATCCCTGAGAGACTCGGTCAATGTGGTTTTACCTGTGATGGGGAAAAAAGAGGGAAAGTTGCAAAGTTAATGACCGAAAAAAAACTGCATCAGAGATTTTCATGAGGCTTGCCAAAGAGTATTGCGTGAGTGAGTCATTCAATAAACCATTCTCCCAGTGACGTTCCCCTTCTGGGGTCACGATACACAATATTCCATTAGTCCCAAGTGCACTGGTAGATAATAGCTTCAGCAGCCAGTGAGCGGCCATTGCTTTCACATTCCATCTATACATCACGGCGGTCATGTCTTTATTTGTGGCCTAATGGCATTAACCTGTGGCATCCAGGCCTTCCAAGACAATAATGGGGAAGTCTGGTTTGCTTCTGGCCTCCATGTCACCGTCACAAGGCAGCAGCTCCAGCACAGATGCAGCCTCCGGAATGATGTCAGCACACTGCAAGACAACCACAATCACTTTACTGGTTTAAATATAAATGCAGAGATAAAGGAGTCAAGTAGAGAGCAGACCCACAAAGATGTCAGACAATATAAGTGTTTGGATCTGCTTCCAATGGTAAACCATCATAGATACGTATGTTCTCTGCATATGCGTTCAACTTTTTCCTGTTCATATTTGTCAACATTGCATTGCAAAATGTTTCAATGTTTGATACAAGTTATCTGCTGGGACTTAATTAAAAAAAAGTAAATCAACCAATCACTCAAACAGACAATTAATGAACCTAACATGCATGTTTTTGAAATGTCATTTCAAATGAATAACATTTGGCACAAATTATGTTTTTCATCCATCCACCACTTTTGGGTCACGACTCCGAGTGAGTTGAAGTCTATCCTAGCTGACATTGGGCAAGAGGCAGAGCACCACCTGTTGGCAGCCAAATGGAGGGCATATACTGTATACAGCAGAAAATCAACTTTTCAAACTCATATTCACTCCTCAGGAGAATTTAGTCCTTAATGAACCTAACATTCATGTTTTTGGAATGTGGGAGGAAATCAAAGTACCCGGAGTAAACCCACCCGAGCGTGGAGAGAACAAACAAACTCCACTCTGGAAGGAAAGAGGCCAAATTCAAACCCAACATTTCTGTGAAGGGAATAGCACTGAGCTGTCCACATCGCAATATAGTTCCAATTGATTACATTTTCACTGAATAAACCTTTACACATGCTATGTTTTCAAGTCAATTAAATTTTGATGTATGGGCTGAGTTTACAGTACATTTGAATAACAAAACTTCAAATTCAAAAGCAATTATCTAATGTTCAACCGCATTTAAAAAATCTGAAAAAATATGGCTGAAATGCGGTTGAGTGCAATTTTCTGAACACAAGTGTTTGTAAAAAAAAATTGAGTCATATTGCACGAACATATTTGGTTCAAGTAATTTGATGTACCGCATATCACCACATGAGGACGCCATAATTTCACATTCACATGAAGTCCAATTACAGGTCACTTCATTTGGCACACCTATGATTATCATATACAGTATATATACACACACACACACACACACACACACACACACTCAATTAATACTATTATTATTGAAATTGTGGATTATCTAATGAAGTATCCAGTGAGTGTATAATTTAGACATGACATAAGCATCATAACCTTCTTAAAAACATCACGGGCCGCTTCGAGACTGTAGAAAACATCAGAGTTGATCAGGTTGAGTGTGGCCGGGTGGGACTCCGGCGCTTCTGACGGTACTATGTCGTGATTCTGTTCGTTGTTCCACAGGTGCTGAATCCAGCGTGAAGCGTTCTCCTCATGCAAGTATGAGCATACCAGTAAGGGGTCGTCAAGCCGTAACCACTGTCGTAAAAGTCGCTCTGTAGTGGCGGAGCTGTCAGAAGAAGGAGCTTGCAAAAAATAGCCATGTACGAGGGAGTCTCGGACGCCAGGCAGAAACGAGCACATCGGCGAAAAACGATATTGTGGAGGAAGAGCTGCTAACAGTTTGTCTTTGAGTTTCCAATGAAACCTTGCGGTGTGGATCTTGTCCCCGCTGGAAACAAGCAGAGAATAACAGCTGGCACCCTTTTGAATGTTACCAAACATTCGCTGCACTTCTTTTCCTCCTTTTCCAGTTTGGGTGTCATGGATTTTGAAGTAAACCGTCTCCCCGTCCATATCCACGGAGAAAACACGCGAGCTCCATTGGGAGAGAAGCGCCATGGTCCGCCTCGACATTCCGTATGTTTCGATTTCCAAGCTGCGTGAGGGAAAACGAAAGTAAACACTTTACTGGCGACAAAACTCTTTTGGCCTGAGCGCGGAAGAGGTTACGCAATCAAAATCATGTTTACAACACTGCAAACAGCCGCCGTTAATATTTCAAGATAATAGCCTCTTTGCTAAAGACTGAGCAATAATATCTACTTTGAAAAAAAAAGGAAGCAGCCTTTCAAAGAAAGTGGAGCACGTATTCAGATTATATACACTTTGTCCGTTTCAAGACGAATAAAAATGTTCCGATGGTGACATGGTATGACATCATCACCTTTCCAGTATTGACGTTTAAAGTCTGACCAATCTTTTGATGTTACCTAGAATCAAAATTTGGTGAAACTTTGACCAGATAGTTATTACTATAACATTCAGTTGTGCTCAACCACATTTAAGATGTGTGACTTTTTAAAAGTGGTCTAATAGCAGTATGAGCTATTCGCATGTTTGCCTTTTAAGTTTAAATCGCAATTGAACGTTTTTGCGTGTGAATATTGGAGCCATAATAAGGATAATCATCAAAGAATATGGATGGGGGAAGAGTCGGCAATGATTAATATTGCAGAAAAAGAAACAAGTGAAACATATATAACACAGTAATAGTTTTAATGTCTTTTACTAAAGGACATTATTAGTAGCTCGAGTTGGCCAAACAGTGCACACATGCTCATACAACCAGCAGTAAGTTTCATTTTCGTTGTTTGCAAACAGAAACGATGAGATCAGCTGATCTTCCTGGGCTCTATTTAAGGAGCAAGTTTAGAGTGTACCATCACTTCCACTGTAAGCTTGAGTTAGAGCTGCTTGGGCAATGAATTCGTCCACCGTCCTTACATGTCCTTTGCTGTTCCTTACAGGTCCTTTGCTGTTCGTGCAGCTCTGCGTCACGACAGTCCTCTCCTTTTTTGCCAGATTATTGGACGAAACTTTTTCCTGGACAGTGGGAGCTTGCGAGGGACCGGCCTCCGACCCAGATGTCAACAAAGCCAGTCCAAATGCTGTGACTCCAACCAGTGTAAACTACCATTTTACACGGAAGTGTAACTACAAGTGTGGCTTTTGCTTCCACACAGCTAAAACGTCCTTTGTGCTGCCTCTGGATGAAGCAAAGAGGGGCCTCAAACTCCTCAAGGATTCCGGTAAATAACACCAAGCAAGTTTTTTTTTTGTCTGTCACTTACCTGATGTATTTAATTCAGATCTGTTTTTCTCAGGTATGGAAAAGATCAATTTTTCTGGAGGAGAACCATTCTTGCATGAAAAAGGAGACTTTCTTGGAAAGTTAGTCCATTACTGCAAACAAGACTTGCAACTTCCAAGTGTTAGCATCGTCAGCAATGGAAGCATGATCAAAGAACAATGGTTCCAGAAATATGGTAAATATGGGTAGCATAGTAAACTAGTGGTATTAGCATGTCTGCTTCACCGTCCTGAAGTTCGGGGTTTGGATCTCTCCTCCGGACTTCCTGTGTGGACTTTGCATGTTCGCCTAATGTTTGCGTGGGTTTACTCCGGTTCCTATGGTTTCCTCCCACATTCCAAAAACATGCATGGCAGGTTGATTGAACACTCCAAATTGTCCCTAGGTGTGAGTGTGTGGGTGGATGTTTGTTCATCTCTGTGTGCCCTGCGATTGGCTGGCAACCGGTACAGGGTGTCCAAAGACTGCTGGGATAGGCTCCACCACGCCCCGAAACCCTTGTGAGGATAAGTGGATCAGAAAATGGATGGATGGATGGTAAAATAGTAGTAAGCATGTCAGTCCTGAAGTTTGTTTGTTTGTTTTATTGTTTATTGAGCATATATATTACACACAGTAACAGATTGCCAAAAGGTAGGCAACATTTATGAAAGGAACATTTAAAAGTATGTAAAAGAAAAAAAAACACTCAAGTTCCGGGGTTTGAACCTCTCATCCGGACTTCCTGTGTGGACTTTGCATGTTTGCCTCATGTTTGCATGGGTTTTCCCCGGCACTACGGCTTTCTTCCACATCCCACCACATGCATGTTTGGTTGCAAACCAATGTGGTGATGAATGCCATTGTTCAATATGCTTTCGATGATTTCTTTCATCAAACTCCCAACGATAATTGCAGCACGGGAGCATTTTTCAAGTAACTTTGTTTTAGTCATATTTCTTACATTTTAAAATGAGTGTGTAAGAGAATTTGTATTTATTTATTTATTTGTCTATTTATTTATTTATTTATTTTTACATGGCCTTGTACTTTTGCTGTTTGGTTTATTTAGTCAAATTCCAACAAGTCTAGCAGTATGATAGCTTTTTTTTAAAGTAACTTCGTTTGAAACTTATTTGTTATATTTTAAAATGAGTGTGTAATAACATAGGTCCCAGGTTGAAACACAGTATCTTTTGTTATTCCGTTTTATGTACATTTTATGCTTTTGGCAGTTGGTTAATGACACGAAAAGTACCAAAACAAATAAACCAAAACATTCCAGACAGTTATACGCCCTCTCACACATTATTATCATAATATTGTATTACTGTTTTTTTTCTGTACACAACATGTTTTTTGTTTTTCAGGTCGATACAATGGTAATTAACCAAGTTGCCCACTAGGTCGAGCCACTGCGCTCTGAGGAAAATGACTCATAGTCAGAATTTTCAATACCTGTACTTAGGAGTCTAAGTATTGAAAAGTCTGACGATGCCTGAAGGTTTAGCTGCGCAGTAGTTCATGTTTAAATACAACGGTGCATTTTTAGTTATTTTGATTTTCAAAAAAACGACCCGAGTACATTTTTGGTCCAACTTACAGGTAGTAAGTTGGTACTATGTAGAATTGTCATGTTCAAACCTCCGCACTTGCTATATTGTAACTGTAATTTCATCTACTCAGTATTGAAGCATATGAGAGACCTGAACAGTTGTCTGACGGTGTACATTGTGATCTTTTACAACGATACCATTTTAGATTGGACTAGATCATTTTTTCGAAATAATAGAAATAAACATTTTGCTCTCAGTGTGTTAGACAGTGAGCCATTGCGAGTTATCAAATATGGCCTCTCCCCTAATAAAGGGTGACTAAATGATTCGGGAAACGATAACTGATCAAAAAATGTTTTCTGGACCACAGCTCATAGTTTGTGCTCAGTGTCTCTGTCGCAATCTTCACACTTCTTTTGTCATAGGCGACCATCTTGACATCCTGGCCATATCGTGCGACAG
Organism: Hippocampus mohnikei; assembly: GCA_026261675.1. Lineage (NCBI taxonomy): Eukaryota > Metazoa > Chordata > Actinopteri > Syngnathiformes > Syngnathidae > Hippocampus > Hippocampus mohnikei. The sequence continues at coordinate 11,161,372 of JAKGUB010000521.1, forward strand.
TTTTGACGAAGCGACCAACCAGCTGATTGGCCGAACTCAAGGCAGGAAGAGCCACGTGGACAATCTCTACAAGATCCAGAACTGGTGTCAGCAGTATAAAGTGGCCTTTAAAATCAATTCGGTCATCAACACCTTCAATGTGGACGAGGACATGACGGATTGTATCATTCAGCTCAACCCAGTCCGATGGAAGGTACTCGTACTGAGGTTGAACTGTTTGTTGTATTACCAAGTTGATTATCAATGCAATTGTTTTTTTTTCTGTACTTCAGGTATTCCAGTGTCTGCTGATTGATGGTGAAAATGCAGGAGAAGAAGCCCTGAGAGAAGCCGAGCGGTTCACCATCAGTGATCAGCAGTTTCAGGATTTTTTGGACAGACATAGCAGCATCTCATGCCTGGTTCCAGAGTCCAATGAGAAGGTACCAGTTTATAGATTTTGTTAGGTATGGGCATGATAATCAATTAATTGACTGCTACAAGTAGTGTGGAATTCATTGTGTGAATTAATCATGTCTTGAAGCAATTAGTGCTAAACCGAGTGTACTTTTTGACTGCTGATGCAGTCAATTCAATCTCAAAAGGTTTGCAGTCTGAAAATGTTTTTATTAATTCATACATGGCAAAGATCCCCCAGGTAGCATACTTCTTCTTAAGACTGGAATGGAAACAGGAGTCCAGGACATTTATAAAGTTCCTATGAAACAATAAACTCATTCTAAATGTTTAAGCATCATCCAAAAATGTATGGATTTTATATATTGCAGTCAAAGTGTGTGTTATGCAAATGTGACCAAAGGGTTATATCTTTTAATAAGAACCATTTGCTTACAGTACTTCTTGTGCCTCACAAACTATAACAAATCTTTGTGGTTTTGTCTTCACAGATGAGGAATTCTTACTTGATCTTGGATGAATATGTAAGTAGTTTGTCGTGTTCCACTTGGCATGCCTGATGACGTCATTCATCATGAGCAACACTGGATCCATTTAAGTTGTTGTGGGGCGAATAAATTGTATGCATGCTCTTTGTTTAGCAATTATTTTCCCCTCTTCACTCCCTCAGATGCGTTTCCTGGACTGTCGTGGAGGTCGAAAGGAACCATCCAAGTCCATCCTCGACGTTGGCGTGAGCGCAGCCATCAGCTTTAGTGGATTTGATGAGAAAATGTTTCTTAAAAGGGGAGGAAAGTATGTGTGGAGTAAAGCTGATATGAAACTGGAGTGGTGAAGTTTTACCACTCAACAACTGTATATAGCACTAGCATTTTATTACATTTTTGTGTGTGCTTTCAAATGCTTTTAGGTTTATCACAGTATTAATTCTCTGCTTTATGTGGGTTCTTGCACTGCAAAGTAGGGCACTTGTTGAAACCATAATAAGGTGTAATGGTGACAGATTGATGTTTTGAAACGTTAGTTATCACAGTGAACAGCACTTTTCCCCCAGGGCTGTGGAATAAAGATGAAAATATAAATAATATATTTTTGTACTTTACATGTGTTGAAATTCCATGCTAAAAAGCAATAAAATTGATGAGAAAAACGTTTATTTAGTTTGGTATTTGAGTTGTATTGTATGTATTGTATGTATACAATATGTATTGTATACACACACACACACACACACACTATCTATCTATATATCTATATATTTACAGTTCCCCAAAATATTTAATGAGACATTAATTTTAAACTAATAACATTTGAAAAGACCACATAGCTTTGAATATGAAAAATTAAATTGGGATTTTATTTTTGAACGGAATAAAATACTTTATAAATAAAGTCACAAATTAAAAACATCATTTTTTGTTTGCTTGGGTTATCTTTGTGAAAGGAAATACTGTAACATAAAAAAAAGCACATTGCTGACATATTTCCATCCATCCGTTTTCTTTCCCTTATCCAGGGGCACAACCACAAGTGTATAAGTATCTAATACTGTAGAAGCAGAATTTTGGATATAGTCTGGTTCTTAGACTTATTCTGAATCTGAATCTGAATTATATTCAACAGCGTCTGGTACGGAAAACAAAACCACGTGACCACAAGATCGAGGTGGTGCGATTGCCGCATTTTGACCTGCAGGGGGCGGTGTGGCTGATTTAAAAATAGCTTCCAAGGGTTTGTTCTAAGCGTCCTCTCAGCAAGCAGCAAACAGGAAACCTCTTCTGCACACCGACTATGGCGTCCCAGCAGTGGGCACATTTCCTATTGAGGTTGGCAGCAGCAGGCGACGGTTAGGGGTAAAAGCACCGCCTCCTATCTCTGTTTCTTCCTTCGTTTTTTTTTTTTTTTTTTTAAGCACCAGGACGGACGTTTGCATGTTGCAGACATTATGCGAATATTGCGCACACTTGACGGAACCAAGAGACGAGCGCTGCCACTGCTGCCGTTGTTGTTTTCACAAACAAGCTTGACTCGCAAGAAAACCACTATTTCCAGGCATCGTACGTAAATGCAAGGGGCGACGATATATTAAGGAGCTGTTGTGCCAGTTTGGAGGCGACTGTTTTCTGATACCGATGTTCCTCAACCGGGCACACAAGGACCATGGATGGGCATCAGCCCGCCTGAAATAACCCCACAAACCCCCATCTTACTCGGTTGGCTGGACGTCTTTTTTCCCCCCTTCTCAATCCAATTGAGGAGATCATCTCCACGTCCGCCTGCTCCTCCGCCTGCTGAGGTTTCACACCATCACGACGGCGTCATCCCAGGGAGCCAGGTAAGGTGTACTTGCCTCACACTCGTGTGGCTCGTATAGAACCGCAATGTTTTCATCCCCTCACCCCCTTCGTATCTGCAACAACGAACTCAGATCTTTTTTAGAGTCTGCCACATGTATTGGTCAGCAGAGCTTCACATCAAACGTTTAGCTGTCATTTCCATGTTTAATTACCAGCTTGCCCACTCAGGGTGCACTCACATTATAGACAGGCTAGTGAAAGAAAAAACAAGCTTGACAGTTTCACATTCTACTGGCCCGGGATGTGTGTTCACATGACTATGGCCTCATTTTGTTGTGTTCTAGTCTTGTTTTCTTAAAGCGTGACGATACATAATCTGAACCAAATCGTGAAGGTCAAAGAGGAATCTCCGCGTGTGCCTTCTGTGTGTGGTCATGTACCTGTACTTAAGAAGGCCAACACGCCACAACCCACGTATAATGACATCTCCACGAACCCTCACACCACACTTCCAAGGAGAAGAGTCTTCCGCCAAATCAGATGGCTTGTCTTGCCAAGAATGACCTGTGAAAGGCAACATAGTGCGACAGGGCACCAGACACCTCAAAAATGCAACAAAGGAAAAGTCGTAGGTAGTTAGCTAGGCCAACTGTTTGCTTCTTTGATAACTAGTTGTAAACTATTCTCCTTGAGATTTTGAGGTTTTGCGGTGAAAGAGTTAAAGACAAACATTATACAAACACTCAATGAGACCAGTTGCTCCACTGTGTCGAGCAACAACACAAAACTTCTAATTGGTCCTTGTTCCGTCTCACTTCGCACTTCGGAGAATCTGTGCCTTGTTTGTAAATAGCGAGTGGAAATATTGGACAAGTTCAACAGTCATTATTGTCAGGCCATGCCATTTTGCAATAAATCAGGATATTATTCTGGAGATTGGGAATTGGATTTTGCAAATTCATCGCAAGGCAATGCTCAAATTTTGCCCAGTTCGTGGAGCCCGGCAACAGCACAAGCTTCAGGTCTCGTCCTAATTGGTCATCATTCCGTTTCATGTCACATTGTCTGCGGCTTGGCCAAACTCATTGTCAAACTCATTGTTTATCACCTGAGCAGAAGTAATGAACATGTTTGACATCACCATGGGGGTAATTGCTCAGCATAATCTTTCAGACATCTGAAAATCGGGCCTTTCCTGATTGATGTCTGGGAGGGAAAATGCTCAAATTTTTATCATTGTTGTCTGTTTGTGTGTAGAGAGCTAAAGCCAAGATGATGTAAATCAACACCGCTGCAATATATATTTGACAGCACCCAGAGGTCCACCCACGTTGGCATGATGTTATATAATCCTCCCATATTTTGTGCCAGTGATTTTTCTCTCAAGATTCATTTTTTTTAGCCATTTTGTTATAGGCTGATGACTGAAAAGCACATTTATTGTGGGATATTGTGTTCAGCCCTGCCTTCGTCATGTTGGCAACTTCTGTTGTGGAGAAAGTGTTCTTGAAACTGGGAATTGAATGCACCAAGCCCCACTCTGTTGCCAATAAGTAAAAAAGATGGCCCACACAAAACGGAAACACCCGGTGGCTATCGACTCACTCCCACAGGAAAGGCGAGTTTACTTAAGATTCGAGGAGGAGGAAGATTGTGATGCTTGGAAAACTGGATGACTGTATGCGAGTCCAAAGGGATGACACATGGTAACAATACAATGAATGGATCAGCATAGATAGCGTTATGGTAACACACTGTATATGACGATAACTTTTATTTTTCAGTTTGACTGAAAATTTTGGCTTTATTGGATACTTTTTTTCATCAGCAAACCTGGTCCCCTTCCTGGGAAAGTTAGCATGCTAATAAATGTTTGCTTGGCTGTGCTAATGAATGTGTCTCTGTCCTGGCAGATTTTCTGAAATACTGACTACACATCTAAAAGAGTGTTTTAAAAACTACAGAAAAGTAAATGATGCTCTCATTTTGTTGGCCAAACGTTGGTGACTAATGACCGGCTGCTCATTGTAGCGGTTGTTTATATGTTGTTGATGTTTTACAGTCTGACCTAGGCAACATCAGTGTTGCTACCCGCTATTTTGGAGCATATCCTGTCTGGGGTACGAAAATATCGACCACTCACAGCATGACACAGCTGACATGAGGACAACGATGCGGATTGTTCCCAAATGGGTTAAATATAACGTCAGCTTTGCGAAAGTAGTTCACTCACTGTCTCCAAACTGAATTAAGCCACCTCTAATTAATGAATCAATTATATTTTTGCCATGTAATGTTTTCAAAGTTTGAAGTGGGAATGCCTGGAGGGATGGGATCGCTTTCTTTAACAGATCTTTTTTCTCCCTTTAATTTTATGTACGGTACTTGGGAGATGCAGTCCCTTGAAAGCAAGTTCTGCCACACAGTTTTGCCATCACTACTTACGTCACTGGGAAATCCTTGGTTGTCTAAAATGCGTTGAATATTGGAGCATAATAATGCTAATGGTATTGTTTGTGTTGCTTTTGGAATGGAAAAAAAAATCTTTTAAAAGGGTCTTGGTTTTTCACTGGAGACTACATTGACGGCTGTGGGCGGGGCCTAAATGTAAACGAGTGAGCGGCAACTTCCCCTGAGGACGTTAAGCCACGTTTTTTGCAAAGAGCGTATTATTCGCCACTTAGTGACCTGGCTCAGTCCCCCCGCGAATAGCGGGGCTCCACTGTATGCAGAGAGAACTCGTTCAAGCATGGGGAGCACATGCTAACTCCACACAGGAGGTTTCGAAACCATGACCTCTGAATTGTGAGCCAGATATGTTAACCACTCGCCGACAGCGCAGCCGAATTTTGGATGAATAAATAATAATTGAATAATAAATGTACATTAATTGTGTAATTTCATGGTAATTTCACGGCACAGTAATGTGCTATGCCACCCTGTTTAGCATATCACTGGTGTCATGCCTCTGCGTCCCCCTACTGGTTTATGAGGAAGCTATTTTTAATCCAGTTGAAATTGAGTTTTTAACAACAGAGCAGGACACCCCTAAAAAAAAAGTTGTTCTAAACATGAGTTGCATGTTCCACTTCCATTCCCTGTGCCAAAAATTATTTGCAATTCATTTGGAACGGAATGACAGTGATATTTCAGATGAGGAGATAAATATAAATATTTTGCCTTGGCCACTTCGGCTCAGTTCAACAACAAACTGCGTCTTGTGTTCACACATCCTCTTGACTGGGAATATGCCAGCCCGTTGCTCTGACAATGTGTGTCTCTATCACTGAAATCTGCCGCCTACACGTCACACGAGGGTGTCCAGACTTGGACTGGCGTCATTTGGTAATGAGTAACCACAGTAGAAATTGATGAGTCAAGAGGTGGGCATAAATCTGGGAGTGTCAGCGGGTAGGAGTTGGTGCAACCCAGCACAAGTCGATACCATTCGGGGTTAGGAATATTTGAATTACTTCTTATCTAATAAACGCATGTTATGAATTGTGCTTACTTCTCCGTTCAACTTCTAAAGTCAAATATGTTTGGCTGGTGACCTTCGGATTAGTTTACATTGTGAAGATATTATTTTTTCCATTAAAAAAATAGACATTTCATTCCAGTGGATAACCTTTAGCCCTTATAAAACCTCTATTTACTCTCCTGCGAATGTTTTATGTAACATTTCAACAAGATAACGGTCATACAAGTGTAAATAGAAGTTAATCTAAACAACAACGACCAAGAAAACGTGCTCTCAACAGTAACTCAAACACCCAACTCACTGTATGCAACATTGTATTGGGGGGAGGGGGTTAAATTCAGGTTCATCTTTAGATGTCTGAATTTAGTTGATGGAAAAGAGCAATTAAAAAAAAAAAAGACAGGATAACTGATGCGAGATGCCCCGCATCTTATTTTGTCGGTCGCATGGTAAAATATCCGCCGCAAAGTTTCATCGGCATTCCCTCTGATGTTAGAAGTTAGAAGAGAAGGGAGTGCTCTCTGCTAATCTCTGAAAAATACCTAAGACTAAAGAAGGATTAGAGACGGCAGCTTTATCAGGGTATCCCAGCAAACTTTGGGTCGGTGATCCTGATAACAAACTCCCTGTTGTTTTCCTCAGTGGGATCTCTTAACCGTATTCGCTGCAGTTGTTATTAAAGGGAATCAGCATCCTTGTTTTTGTCGTCGATTTTAAAAGTCACAAATACAACGAAGAATCACATTTTTTTTCCCCCCAGTCAGTACCCGGTTGTTAACCTACGCAAATAAACATTGACTTAACGCTTTATACAGTATGGCCACATATCAAAGTATCAAAACAACATCTGGATGTGCAACCATTTTCACCAGTTTTTCCCAGGGACCCGTTCCACACCTCGCTCCAACTTTGTGTGGAATTTGATTCAGTGGGATTTGCGTGATCTTGCGAGCCACCAAACAAGGAAGAAAACCCTTCCCAAGTGAAAGTAATAACAACCCTTAGCGCTGCTGCAATTTGGAGCTAGGGAATCATGGGTTTCACTTTTTTGGGGGTTAGCCACACAGACGTCAGCCTTTCACAGTTGTTTCCTCTCTTCTCTTCTGTCCTTTGTGTTTGTAAAAACAAAGTCAGCAGGATGTGAGCACATTTCCTCCTGCAGTGGGAACACCATTCTCGATTTGTGTTACAATCAAGCAGGTGATAAGTAGCCGAGATAATACTCTATTTTTAAAAAACCCAAAAACACATGCACATGTAAGAAATGCAATTCTGGTGGTGCCTTATAGTGTGCCCCCACACCCCAATCTTTAGCAGATTTTCAGCTATATAAACATAGAAACAACAGCAAATGCACACATCAATGAACTTAACTCCTTTTATGTCTCCACACCCTCCCCATATGCCCCCCACCGCCTCCCAAGAGCACAGAAAAAAAGACATTATAATACAATTTGTAACAATGAATTAAAAACTTCCAACATATAAATTAAGTACATAAAGATACATTGTCAAACAAAAGCAGGTAAAAAAATACAGGAGCTGCCCCCTGCAGGCAATTATGTGAGAAACACAAACACAAACCCAGTGGCATCCTTGTAGCCACCATTGTCATTTCAGTTGCATTGTACTCGCTTAATCAACATTAAACAAGCATGCATGGTTATTCTCAGCATTTGCACTCATAATAAGATAAGATAAGAAAACATTTATTAGTCTCACAATGGAGAAATTCCCAATTCACAGCAGCAAAGTTATGAAAGGAAGAAGTCGAAGAACAAAATATAGGAGCTGCTGTAGTGGCTTAGTTTTCCCAAAAACTTTTTGGAGACCCAAATATCACACGTTTACGACTTCAGGCTGTCAAATATGGTTGTCGTAATAACAAACCACTACAATTACCTCTTTTTTAAAAAACGTAATTGGGTGGAAATTCTGCATATAATTGCACATATTGAGTGACTGACAAGATTTCTAGCATTCTTCACGCCCATACCTCATTTGTCTTGCCCGTGTTGGTTATGCACTGGTGGTAATAAGAAAATCTTCGAAATGTCAGTTGACCGTTTGTGAAATGGGCTGCTGCATTCATTCGACTCAAAGTGTGTCTTTGTCCAGGCGTCTCGCTCCATCTGTGATATAAAAACATCATTGTCACTGTTGGAGTTACAGAAGTCCTTTTGAGTTCATTTGAGAAGGTCTACGTAATATCTCTTGAATAATTCATGGTTGAGGTCCGTGAACGAAAATCGTGTGTAGTGGATGCAATTGCCAGCCAACAAAATTCCTAAAAACGCCTTCCATTTTTGGAGTTTTACACTATATTCACACCGCAGGCCTCTTGTTTTGGCCCATATCCGACATGTATCAACATTTTCTGCGGTATGGACGCACAGATGATGCCTCATCGCCGTCATCATCTGACCTATACGTCATCAAAAGCCAAATATGAGCTATGTGTGGGCGAGGGTGAGGGCTCGGTATACACTGCTCATGATCGTCATTGTATCTGCAAAATTGTAAAGAGTTTGAGTAATCCACTTGGAGGACCTCAACGACAACACCCCAAACGTCACCATGTAGATGACACGCCCCCTCATTTTATCCCCAGCAGAGGTGAGGAGAACCATGCCAAGGATTAATCTGCTGGCCCTGTCAATATTCTACAGCGGGTTACTGAGGAATTGTGGCTACCATCTGACCGAGGTGCTAACACATTTTTTTTCAACACCTCGCTCCCAGATTCCCTGAAGGCTGCTTAGTCATGAAGTACTTTGCGAAGCTGATCATGGCTCAGATTAAAAACTGCATTGATGTCACTGTGGCACCCACCCTCACCAGTACGCCTAATGGAAGAGCAGTTCCCTACTCATCAGTAGCTATGTATTCCTGCAACAGGGACTTAGTCAGTAGAACAGTAATGTCATTAGGATCCAGCTATTTTTTGTGTCTGAACATTAACAAGCTGAAATCCCACTAATATAGGGTATTAAAGCCAGTGTGATACCTGTCGCGAATTAAAGGATGATGGGGAGGGCACAACCTGCGATGTGTTTGGAGGACATCCCGAAATTCCTGTTAAGGCTTAAAAGACCGAGAGAAACCGAGAGCATTAATTCAGCGGATTTGCGATTTGTCATGTTTATCAAGAGAAATGACTCCCTTTGCAGTAACCTCACTGATGTTTTGGGTTAATACAAAGAAAGAATATTTATCATGTATTCATGAGGTAATGTTGGTATTAAATGGGTTTTGTTGAGGGTTATAGTGGATGCAGAGGAGATGGGTCATGTCAGCTGTGTCAAAAGGCAAAGTGTGTGCGTGGCCTCATGTTTGGGAATGGCTGCTCTAATTAATGAAAACACACCCATTTTTTTTACACCTCACACGCTCGCTGCGACTACAGGATCCATTGCACAGTTGACTTTGCTCTGAGCAACGACATCTACATGAGTGCTTTTGCAATATGTGATGGAAATTGTAATTAAAAAGGAGGCGTGAAACGCATTGTGTTATGGTACCACTGTTGCTGCACGGTTCCCACGGGACATTTACTGTAGTGTGCTGCCAAAGTAAATAAAACAACAAAACAAGATTAAAAAAAAACAACAACAACAAATGCATCACCTCACCAGTTTTGGTTGCTCCATTCAGACGTGTGACATTGGTATCTGTCTCACTACTTGGGATGCCAAAATCTAACAGGAGGTGATTATGTAATTCAAAGAGAGGGGGCGGGGCATGGACAAGCAAGGGCTATCGCCACTCATGGCCAACGTTGTAGGTGTAGCCCCACCTTGTCAAGGGCAGACTGAGACCATCCGCAACCACTGTCACTTGCCATCTTTCATGTCCAAAAATAAGGCCTTGCATGGGTGATCAGTGCAGTGCATTTTAGTGTGCAACCCCCCCAGTAGGCTACGGCATTAGCTGTATCATCTGCTACTGCATTCTAGCCACTGCTAATTAATCCACATGCTAAAAATAGTCACTTGGATGATTCCACTATGTTGGTTTTCCCTTCGCTCGATTATGATAACGGTGAGGTGACACCTAGAGGTCATTTTCACAGTCTTTATGATGCACACTTGTTCTTAGTCGGTCGGGGACAGCAAATTCTTTGGGGCGGCAGTGGCACAAGGCACCGAAACGAGGAATCAGAATTTTAAAATATGAACAGTTGCAGCACTTTTTTGATTTTTGAGACTCAATGCCCAACCCTACCTCCAAACTTTAATGTGGAGGCTATCATTGGAACATGAAATAAACGAACAGGACAGTTGCTTTTCCCTGTTGCTTCCAAGAGACAGTATCACTCGCTTCATCATGACTCTTATTATGCAATAGGTTGTTATCCATTTGTGCGGCTTTGTTGAGTCACATGAATGCTTCCCCAATCAGCCAAATAATGAGTGGATTCCCGACAGACTGAATGCATATTCAACCCGATTCGCAACACAGCAGACACTGGCTTGCTTGTATTTAAATCCCTTGCAGCAGAATCACTCGCTACTTGAATATTGGGAAAAATGTCACAAATGACTTGAAATGTGATTGAACAACATCAATGAAATGCTTGTATGTAATCATGAAAAAGAACATAGAATTGATTATCTGTATTCTGATTAGGGCTGGGGAATATGGCTGAAAGTCTATCACAATACTGTGTACAGTAGTTCATATTGATCGATCTTGAAAATCCATCCATTCATTTTCTGATCCCCTTTATCCTCACAAGGGTCGCGGGGCGTGCTGGAGCCTATCCCTGCCGTCTTCGGGCAGTAGGCGGGGGACACCCTGAATCGGCTGCCAGCCGATCGCAAGGCACACAGAGACGAACAACCATCCACGCTCACACTCACGCCGAGGGACAATTTCGAGTGTTCAATCAGCCTGCCATGCATGTTTTTGGAATGTGGGAGGAAACCGGAGTATCCGGAGAAAACCCACGCAGGCCCGGGAGAATATGCAAACTCTCTACACAGACCCTGCACCTCTGCACTGTGAGGCGGACGTGCTAACCAGTCGACCGCCGTGCCGCCCAATTTAGGTTATTTGATATAAACGTATAACATTTAATCTTATAATACGAGGTCAATTAAACTATGGAAAAAGTCAATATGGACAATAGAAAGATTAAATAATTGCCTTTTTTAAATATAATTTGCTAAGCAGGGCTGGGTGACATGGCTGAAAAATGCTTATAATAAAAGTATTCCATGTCTGTCCATGTCTGTCAATATTAATATTTTTAGATTTTTATAAATGTATGTAGAAGAAGAAAAATCTATGAAATTATTCAAGATAAAATAAAAGCATGACTATGTATTCAGTGTTCCTACAATGTAAGTGTAGCGAGCGAAAACTCTCCGGGAGCGTTTGCATTACAGTTGACCAAGCATTTTAGGACAAATTTATGTCTTGAGGAGGCTGAATGTTGCCAGTCGTGCTAATAGTGACAGTCCACTCATGTTTCACCTGCCTGTTTGGGACTGGAGTGCGATGCTGAGGGTCGCAGCTGGCTAACACCAGAGCTATAGCACGTCAAAGACCGGGCGCTCCTTTTCTGCTTCACCATGTATCCATCCAAAGGTGTATAATTGAGTTAGTGTGCATAATATAACACTATTGAAAGAGTTGTACTGAGTCAATTGGTCATTTGTTTGAACAAAGTTAGGCCACAGTCTCGTAATTGTTTATTCCTGCTACTAATTACTATTAAAGCTCCAAAGCTTAAAAAGTATCAGTTATAAAAGAAAAAAAAAACAACAACATAACTATCAAATAAAAACAGTTTCCCGTAGCCAATCAAGGAAACATAACTTTGTCAATTGCCTATTCCAAGAGTGTGTGGCTCTGTTTGGAAATGCGCCAATAGCAAGCGCACATGCTTTGAAAATGCCAGGGATAATGGACCATCTCGTTAATAATGCAGCACTGGAATTGCACTGCACAACCCTTTCTCTGTGAATCTAATTATTAGTCGTGTTCTTGTCTCTCTCATGTCCTCAGCACATTCTGACAGTGCTTTTAAAAATGTCTTCCCTTTTGTACATCCAAAATGGTCTGCTATACATTTTGGGCAAGTAAACAATAAAATGTTATTCTCTTGGCACTGCTGTTATTGAAATGTCCATTTATATACGCTTGTGAGATTTGTGGTACAACACTATTGAGTGATGTCACATTCCCCAGTTATTAAGTCTTGTGTGTTCCTTTCTGTTTACATCTTTAGTAATTTCGTATTTCCAGCCGTCTAAAATAATGATACCACATTGTAAATATTTTTTTCCCCCTCTTAGCATTGGAAATTCATTTTAAACAATGATCTTGCCGTGTTCTGTGTGTTTTCAAACCACAGAAGCCACTCACTCACATGTAGTGGCTCAGCACTTGATAACAAATTGCCATTTAAGCCTCGGTTTACGAGTTCAGTGTCTGCATAATGGAGAGTCGTTTCCGCTCAGTGCTTTCTGGTTAATGTGATGGATGCGGAATAGATGGATGGATGCCTTGTGATTTCAGTGAGTCAGAGATGAGGTGTTCATTTGTCCTTTCAGTTTTCGTCCTCCTCCTCCCACATAGATTTGATTAAAATTATTTCATGGAGGGCGTAATGAAGAAAATTAGATCATATTGAATGAATTTGTTTGGGTTGACTTCCCCTTGAAGTGTCTTGACATGTATCACCTTTTCAAGTCATCAGGTGAATCCTTGGTGGGTGGGTATGGCATAAATGTGGCTATGTTTTCATATGGCCACGTGTGCCTTCTGTAAGAAGGCAACCTGGACAACTCAAAAGCCGATAAACCAATCTTTTTGCAAAGTTGGGCAAAAAAAGCAGCCGTTATATTTTGGTCAGGGTACCGATCGAAATTGATTTGTTCGCCTGCTATAGTTAAAATTAGGGATGGGCTTGATAATCAACTACCGTATTTTCCGCACTTTAAGGTGCACATAAAAGCATTCAATTTTCTCACAAGCCTACAGTGCACCTTATAATCCAATGCGCCTTATATATGGATGAGTATTCTGATTTCTTGGCCGTATTGTAAATGTTCTGTAAAGCGCTTTGTAACAGCTGCAACGGTTGTGAAAGCTCTATACAAATAAAACTGTACTGCATTGTATTCCCTTTAGCTTAGCTCCATCTAATGGATGCATAACGCAATCCCAGCTACGATTGTAGATTCTATTCTATACGCCTTATAATGCTTTGCGCTCTATACTGTATATGAAAAAAAGTCTAAAAACAGGCCATTCATTAAAGGTGCGCCTGATATTCCAAAGTGCCCAATGGTGCGGAAAATACGGTACCGGTAATTGATCAAGGAATACTGATGATTTGAGTGTCATGAAAAAGTTGATTTATTTCAGTAATATTACTCAAAAAGTGTAACTTGTGTCATGCATACGTTCATTCAGTCTGTGTGACTGATACATTTCAAGTGTTAATTCATTTTAATTTAGATGATTATATCTGAAATCTAATTTTTTAAATTCACTAGCCCAGAAAATTAGAACAATACTTAAGACTGTACAAAGAAACAACATTCTCCGATCTCAGAGTGTTTTTGAACATGATGCGTTTTTCAAACAAAAAGTATTCATAAAATATATAACCTATGCTCTACTGAGTGCCTAGTTTACATTTGGAGCATTTCATGTCTCACTTAACTCAACTATATCACCAAAGTTCTACTTTGCTGCTAAACTAAGATTAAAAAAAAATAAGGATCATAAAAACCAAAATAGATCATTTTATAGCATGTGCCAGAAAAGCATGACGCTGTTTTCAGCTAGAACAAACTATAATGTCTTAGTGTGTTTTTGACTCTCCTCCATGATCCCTTTAATTATCCTCCAGTCAGTTGCTAAGCAGCAAGGCCAGAGCTTGTGTTGACGTACGTGTGAGACCACTTCCCAACCCTGATGAAAATACATCTTTTGACTCTGCTGGTGTAGAGACGCATTGATGTGTAATGAATAAACACACATCCAGTATTGAAGGGAGCGGCAATGGCTGATTTGGAGGGTTTTTTCCCTTTTTTTCAGAATACAAAAAATGAACATGTAGGGCCCATTAGACGGAGTTTCAGCTCTGTTTGTATTGTCCTGATCGGAAATCAGGCTGATCATGTATTGGTCTGCATTTAATGTAATTGAATTTATTTATTTATTTAAAGGTCAAAATAATTCTGAAGTACAAAGATATTGCCAAATGGAACAGCAGCATCTTAGTTTAATATTACGCAATGTAAGGTTTCTGGTTCATGTTATGGCAAGAAAAAGACTAGAGGCAGGGTAAAACAAAGAAATAAATACATCCACACAATTGGCGGGATTCCTCAAAAATCCTGGTCATTTGTTTAAGCTGCTACTTTCTAAACTCGAATATGCAGCATCTATTGTTCAAATACGAATCCAAAAAAGGAGCCTGCCATCTGTTAGAGGCTAAGTTGGGTGGCAAAGGACTACACAAATGAGTCATTTTCTCAGAAAAGATGCGCGTGTTGTACATAAGGAAAAGAAAGGAAAGAGGGCTCAACATTGACACGAAAGCCACAGCTGACATTCCAACCAAAAAGAGCCGTGCACCAGACGAGAGTAACCGCTTATGCGTCATACTCCCCAAGATGTCTGGACACTTTCATTTAACAATTGACTTCATGCAATTCTACCCATCATACATTCCTGAGTGAAAAATAAACCTTTGTATATGGTGAGGTACTATTTGCCGATATTGTAGATTAAGCAATTTTTAATTTCCTCCCAATAATATTTGACCCCATTAGCTCCTTTGCTCATGCTAATGTCTTTTTGTCATTTTTTTTTTGTCTGTTCAAGCTCTGTGGCGGCGAAGATGACCGCGTCACGGTACCGTCCCACATGGGAGCTGGCCGTGGATCCCCTGGTCTCATGTAAACTGTGCCTTGGAGAGTTCCCCGTGGAGCAAATGACCACCATCACACAGTGCCAATGTATCTTCTGTACACTGGTGAGTAGCAACCAGTCACCTTCCTATGAATAAATTGTTAATGTCAGAAAGCTACGATCAATTGTCCGCATACGTGTTGCTGGCATCTTGCATCTTTACTTATGCCTACTTTAACCTCCGATAATAGAATGATTCCCTGAATATTTTTGGGTTTATGGATGTACTCACAATGCTTTGCAGTGTCCATTTCTGAAGGTTAGGAACTCACAAATGGTGTTTCTGTAATCACACAAACAGGAAGTTTTTCCACTGTCACCTACCAACATTTCCCCTTTATTTGTTTCATCAGACCTTTTCATTCTCAGGGGAGAACAAAACTCTTGTTCTGGTGTTAGCAGACTATTCGCTGGGATGATTTGTTTCTGTTTGTTTTTGTTTTGCATTCATTCATCTGCCCAGACTGTCAAACTGGTATTATTTGTCTCTTTCCTGCAGTGCCTGAAGCAGTATGTGGAACTATTGATCAAAGAAGGCCTTGAAACTGCAATTAGCTGTCCAGACTCAGCCTGTCCAAAAAGAGGGCACTTGCAGGAAAATGAGGTATTGACACGGGCATTCAACGTTGTGATGACTCATGGCCAATATAACCACATGCTCTGCAGTTTGTTAGGCTTGTAAACATCACATTTAGCCAATATGTCCCCAATTTGGTTTTGTAAGCAGTATTTTCCTCAAACAAATGTAATAATTTTATCTTCAATGATGTGTAACAAACATGAACTTGTATAGAATTAGCATGAAATAAGGAAAGTAGTTGCTCACCAGTCTTTTTTGGTTTTGTTTTGTTTTTTTTCCCCTGCGCCAAACGCTGCTCCTGTTTTGCCTTCATGTGGATGTCATTCGGAAAGTGAAGCATTGTTCTCTCCATCCTCCTGGCACTGCTCACAGCAGCTGTTTTTAAACCAAAGTACACCCTGAAATGGTTGCCAGCCAATCGCAGGGCACACGAACACACACTTGCGCTCACAATTACACCTAGGGACAATTTAGAGTGTTGCAGTAACTTGTCACGCATGTTTTTGGAATGTAAGCGGAAACCGTATTACCCGGAAAAAACCCACACAGGCACGGGGAGATCATGCAAACGCCACACAGGAAGGCCGTAGCCGGAATCGAACCCTGCACCTCTGTACTGTGAGGCCAACATACCAACACCGTGCCGCCTGCTCTCTGTGTAATTTTAGATTGTTTGAGGGATGAAACTTAGTGTCTCAGTATCTCATTTCCTCTCAAGCGATTTTGAGTAATAAAAATAAATAAGAACAATAGTATATGTTTGTCATCTATAAATTAAAAATCTGCGCGATTCTTGAATTTAACTCTATATCATTCCTTCCTTTTCTTCTGACCCTGTAGATTGAGTGCATGGTGGCCACGGAGATGATGCAGAGATACAAGAAGCTTCAATTTGAAAGAGGTGAGTCAATGCAAAACAAAAATGGACAAAGATGTCACTATTTAGCTTGTGCGCGCCTCAGCAGGGCTATGGCGTGCTCAGCGATGGCCAGTCTCACAAGCACGTGCATCCTCTGAGCCCCTTCTGTGCTCCTCCCTCATCTACTGTATTGCACAGCGACACACAAAAGGGATGACGACCGCGGAGACTGGACACGTGTATCTATACTGAGTCAATCATTTACACGCGTTGGGCATGGTTGCCGGCGAAGTACACACACACACACACACACACACACACACACACAGAAGGGCTTCAGGCAGTTCAGACGGGGCTTCAGCCACATAAATCATCACCACTATCAACGTGCTCTATTGCTTCCTCTCCACATTAGTGAAATCCTTGCAACCTCGAAACCGTCTGACCTGTTGTAGTTATGCAGAAGCATGTGCAATTATAAAATGTAAAAAATAAAAAAAACCTGTTGGACGGTCCAAATTTTACATAAAGAGATGAAAGTCGATGGCAGGTTCCGTGTTCTCGCTGACTGCTTTAATTGCTTTCGTGGTAATGACCACATTTGCTGAGAACTCTGCCGCTTTGGAGAACAGTAACCAAGCAACGCATTCATGCTTTTATGGCACTCAACCTGTGGGTTCACCGCCTACACGCCAGCGCAAACTGTACATTGTACTTGGCTCCGACTACAGGAATACATGCATGAGAAATTAACAAATGGGAAATCAGGGGGCCAGTCAATGACTGGAGAACAACACATGATGTTGAATGTTAGCGTTGTAGCGTTGCTTTAGACTTTACCTTGCTCTAAAAAATAAATAAATAAATAAATAAATAAGCGGTACTGTCGATCATCCTGAAAATTTGAATGGATTTATGAAATGTCAAATAAAAAGTGTGTGTTTAAAAACGCAATACAATGTATAAATATATATTTTCAAATAATCATCTAATATAAACCAACATTTGGAGATACTGTAGTTTTTTTTTCCCCCAGTTGGATGGTTATGATAAACAATGTTGACACGAATGGGGGTGTACATACGCACAGTACTTGGGTCCATAGTTCTTCAGATCTAGTCACATGATCCGAAAACTGGGCCGACCATGTAATTTTTAGTTGACCAGTATCGGTTGGAAACATTTAATTTTAACAGTTTCATAGGCCCTAAAAAAATAGATATAAATCCTGAGGTACAAAGATGGTGCCAAATGGAACATGAAAAGCTAGTTTGATATTATTTACACCCAAAAAAACTTTTGGTTTTGTGTGGCGGCATAAATAAGACGATTGGCAGAAGACCAATGCTTGTTGTTTTTCCAAGGAGAGTTGCACGGCAACGACCCCCCCGCCCCATCCTCTTATATATGAACCAATAAAAAGACCACGCATTATTTAGCATTATGGGGTGAGTTGATTGACAAAAGAAAATCTGTATCTAATAGGTCCATCTCTAAGCATGCGTCATCGGGCGGCTTATCAAACATTGCTTCCAGGTGACTCACACAAAGAGAACGGCAATGCCAAAACAACTGTGACAACATTGGTATTCATTGTATGATGTACCTCAGTTATCCTTCATCATTCACCGACCGTTTAAGATCGTTATTTTGTTGCTGCACAAAGTGCAATTTATGTTCTTTTATTTTGCAGACTGGTTTCTTTTTTTAAGACCGTTTTATTCAATGTAATTTGTTTGGATCATTTTGTGTTGCACTAATGATGTGCTGCAAAGTATGTATTTACTTGGTTTGAACTACTGCTGCTCACAACGTCAGGAACTTGTAAATGTACCGTGCCGTTCTGCATATTCATCGTTTTTCTTCGATTATAATGTTTTAAAGTTTGAGACAAGCCAAAATCGAAATCCCACCTATATTTTGATGAATAATCCAGCCCTGTTACCTACCAATTGTAGTTCTCGCTTTGATTGCGGACATAAATTAAAACAGCAATACACAGCTTTACTGATAAACTTCTGAGCCATTCTTGGGCACGTTTTAACTGTTTGCACTCATTTGGACTCGCAATTCATTAAAAATTGTTTTGGTTTTTTTTTGGGCTGGGAAATGTATCCATATTTAAAGGGCATGCGTCAATGATGGCGGCCTGTTCATTTTGTACCATCAGAGGTGCTGTTGGACCCTTGTCGGACGTGGTGCCCGTCCTCGACCTGCCAGGCTGTGTGCCAACTGAAGGAGGCCGACTCACCGGCACAGCCCCAGTTGGTCCAGTGTGCCGTTTGCACGCTTGAATTCTGTTCGACCTGCAAAGCCAACTGGCACCCTGGTCAGGCCTGCTTGGAGAAGAATATTCCCATTACCGCTTTCCTGCCAGGGGAGAACAGGTATAGTTTCTTATCTCCTACATCTTAAGTCACAGGCCTGCACGCTCCTGCGCAACGTGTCACCTTGGCTTCGAACATTTTACATATTTTAAATAATAATCTCATTTTCCAGTTGGAACAGAAACTGAACAAGTGAACCAATGACAACACCATGCAGCAGTATCATGTGTCAAAAGGCATTGTTTTGTCATAACTAAAATCTGATCGCTTCTTCAAAACCTACGTTTACAGAGATAAATAAAACGCACTTTTGCAAACATAAGTTTGACATCTTTACCCAACATTGATCTTTGTCGCAACAAGAAATAACTTTCATGAAAAAATTTCTCTTTTATAAAATGATTAAAGACAACCTATTAATTTACTCACATCTCGATCATCTCCTAAACAGGGAAAATATTTCAACCTGATTTTTTTTTACAAATTCAAATGTCAAACTGTGATCCAATAAACAAGCAACATGGTGTATAGAATGAGCATCTCATCGTAATCCACCCACAGCTTTAATGAGGACAAGCACTATTCATAAAAACAGATGGATCAATAACAGCATTGTAAACTCATGTGTGATTTTTTTCCCTTACATTTAACTTGACCAAACTAAAATGGTGTGCAGTTAACTTTGTTTGGTTTTTTTTGGTTTGTTGCTCTAGTTTTTTCCCCCTTCCCCTATCCAATTTGAAACAGAGGAAAATCTACTTCAAAATTTGGGAATAGGATTTACATAAAGCAGCAGTTATTGCCATTATAATTCTAAATTGTTGAAACAACGGTTGCATCAGTCAATTATGATGTAAATTTGACTCGATTTGCGATCGCAGTGACAATAAAACTACACTCGCCATCCAACATGAGTCATCCCACTTCGAATGAGACATTAAATATATTGACAAGTAGCGATCGATGCGTCGTACTCAGCCCACCTTACCTTTGTGCCATTTGTCAATAAAGTGCTGGATTCATGAGGTGCATCCAGAGTTTGAAGCTGACAGCCTGCCTGGCTGACTCTGCCATCACTCCATCTTAAATTAACAAGAAGGCTTGAAACAATATGCGGCAACTAAAATGTGGTCTCACCTGGGCACTGTGCCCACTTTCAGCATGGAGGGGTTCCAAAAGAGTGCTGCCCCCGAGACGCACCGCATGTAGCTGACCCATTTCTCTGTGATATCCTCTTACTGTGGAAAAAGTCATTAGGCCTGTCAAGGCTTCCTCTATCAGAGGCCACGGTGGAGGCAGAGAGGATTAACAAGTCTACTCTTAGAACTACATTCGTCGATAGCAAGCTTATTCTTTGCACACCTGACCTTTTATCGTGATTTTTAAGTTTGGTGTGAGGAGAAACGTATTCCCCGATCCAGTAAACTTTGGATTATTGAAATTACTGAGGCCGATTCTGTCCTCTTTCTAAAAATGCTGCTGCGTACACACACTGACCCGTGTTTAGCAACAGGAGTAGTGCAAAAGAATGTTCACAGCTGCCAATTAAATAAACATGCTCAAGTAGATTTATTTGATTGGCCTTTGTAGAGATTTCTCCAGAAATAAAAACTATGCGGAGCACACAAAAACTAGAGCAATCCCTTCTTGCATTTTCAGAGAACATGAACAATTTAATGCATCATTTGAGTGAATAGTTTTACTGTCCGTTGATGATGAAAATGTGTCCTGTTTTACATGTCTTCTCATTAAAAAGACTGTCCTCCAGGGTGTCACTTGGTTTTATAAGGTACAACTAAAAGCATTTAATTTTCTCAAAAGCTGACAGTGCACCCTCTAATCCGATGCGGCTTATATATGGAGTTTGTCTCTTTATATTCCCCATTGAGTTGTTTCCCTTTTAGTGTTCCTATGCCATCTATTGGTGATTATTAGCAGGAACCATTTGTAACCTGAAATGGTTCTGCTCGACACTAACTGACGTGTGCATTCGCCAACACACACTCAGATAATTACTTTATGAGCTCCGCGCAGCCATTATGAAACGAAGATAATACCAAAAGCATAGTTAACTACTGACTAAACGAAGGAAGAAGGCGTCAAGCAAGACTTAGAAGGATATTTCACCCTTTGTGCATGAGGTTTATTGAATCAGTAGTCTTCATAACGTTTGTCTTTCATTTATTGTTTTGTAATGCCATTTGTATTTATGTTTCATGTCCGTGTTTGTGACCAACTCACATAGCTTTGTTAAAGCTACAGCGGTTGTAAAGGCTCAATATAACTAAAGCTGTATTGTATTGTTTTTCCATTAGCGTAGCACCGTCTAGTGGATCCATAGTGCAACTGCAGCCACCATTGTAGCATCTATTCTATGTGCCTTATAATGCAGTGCACCTCTATATGAAAATAATTTTAAAATAATAATTTTTAAAATAGGCCATTCATTGAAGGTGCACCTTATAATCCGAAGTGCCTTATAGTAAAATACGGTACTCAGAAATCAACTTCAAAAGCTCCCCGCCACAAGGCTGCCGTCCGCTTTGTCTCTTTAGCACCACCATTTTTACCACCTTCCCTTTGCTCCCTTTAACACCCACCACCGTGTACCTTACTTCTTTGTAATTGGCCTTCTCGTCACTCCCTTTTTGTTGCAGCTCTTTCTATAAGAATAACGAGGACGACGCCCCCATCAAACGCTGTCCGAAGTGCAAAGTGTACATCGAACGGGATGAGGGCTGTGCACAGATGATGTGCAAGAACTGCAAGCATGCCTTCTGCTGGTACTGTCTGGAATCCCTTGATGTGAGTTGGCCCTCACCCTCTAATAAATCAGACATGTTTTTTTGACGAAGATACAGCTTGAAAAGCTAGGAAAAGGATTTCACTGCATGTTTATTTTTCCGCAATCCGCTGGATGATAGCAGGAGAACACTGCATCTTATGTAATAGCACAAGGCTGGGAGGGAAAAAATATATAATAGGTTAGCTTAGCAATTAGCAGGGCTTGCCGAGCTTCCCTCGACTGAGTGCGTGTGCGGGTGCACGCGTATGTCGTACTACACTCTCTTGATGTGAGTGACACACGTGCGTGCAGCCCAGCAAAGCTTTTTGGCACCATCTCGGTGGTTGATTCTCAGTTTTGCTATTAAATGTGTTTTGACGAGATGCGAATTTAGCCTGACAAATTATTTTGAGCCTTGTAGCAGTAGTACATGTACATCCGTCTGAGTCACATGGGTCCTTTTCAGCTAACATTACAACAACAGTTGCCCACGCCTTTTGAGACCGCTCCAATGTAATCTGTTTTGTGTGTGTGTGCGCGCGCATTACAGGACGACTTCCTCCTGATCCACTATGACAAAGGGCCTTGTCGAAACAAACTGGGCCACTCCAGGGCATCTGTTATCTGGCACAGAACACAGGTGAGAAATACTCCTCCCCTGGCTCGCACTCTTAAGGGCACCAAGCGGCTATGCACGTGCTCTGTCCCCCGCACCCCCTGTCTTTCTCTCTCTCTCTGTCTCGCTCTCTCTCGGCCCGCCCGAGCTGGCTCATACACGTGCATTCCTCCTTCGTTATCTTTAGAGCACAATGGGAGAAATAGGACAGCTTGCTCTATGTCCTGCCATCTCTATCCTAAGCCGATTATGTGCACCTTTTCACACATTCGCAAGGTTTACATAACAAAGGTTTTGCTCTATCTATACTTGTAATAGCCGTTAAAAAAAAAAAAGGAGGAAAAAATGTGTGATGCAAGTAAAACTGTTTGCGGACATGTTGGACGTGCATGCTGATTTAAACAAGATACTCATAGGGTACTGTGTCCCTTTTGTCCAGCCTCCTTCCTTTGTCTTTATTAGCATACACAGTGGCATCTGTTGCCCAGTGGGGCAGCCTGAGTCACACAATTACTGTTCAGCTGGTGGGGGAGCAAGCTACGGCATCACTTGCTTGTCGTGTGCATGCGTGCGTGTCTTTGTTTGGCTTGCCTCATTTCACCCCCTTGCTTCTCCTTATCCCGCTCTCACTCCTTCATACATGCAAAAGATGCACCAGCACGACCTTGCCAATATCAAAATAGCCACAACCTGTGAACTTCAATTGATAAGGAGCTTCTGTTGTATTAAGAGAAGCATTCCAACGACCTTTCATTTTAATGGAAAGAACATTCTGCTCCTTTGGGTAATGATCCAGTAAATGTTACCGAAACAAACAAATACTGTTAGTAATGAAAACACACGTGTCTGACCACAAAGAGAGGAGCAATGGCATTGCAGTATATGATGTGGTTGTTCCTTGTGACTGCCTGTTTGCGCAGTCCAGCTTTGTGTCCTCAATTTAGCGTGTGTCTGGCTCCCTCTTATGGTCATGTAACTGACCTGCTCATGTCAAGAACACCCTTTGTTCATTCCAAGGCAGGTTCATTGATTTTAAAAGTAGAGTCATATCTTAAATAATCAGGTTTGTAATCATTTTTAATTTGATCATCCAGAATTTTAAAACATAACCGCTCAAAAGGAAACTTTTTGTTTGACAGTTAGTATAATTAGAAACATCCATCCATCCATTTTCTGTATCGCTCTCCGTTTCACTGTCATTGGTGAGCTGTAGGCGATCATGGCTACCATTGGGCCAAACCCCAGAAAGGTCGCCAGTCAATCTTGGAGCACTTACTATATAAAAATTGGTACAAGTACAAATCAAGTTGCATAATTCAACCTTTTACTAACATCCCGTATGTGCTCATTCTTTTCAAACATGCTTCCAATTGTTCAGCAAATGTAGAAACATATGAAGTAACACAGTGACCAACAAAAATGTGACCCCTCAGCTATAATGAATATGAATTAAAATGTAAACAATGGTTTTTATTTGATTATACTGCATATGGCATGAGCATTATTATTTTTTGCAAATGTGCACGATCAAAAGATCAGCCGATTGATTGATTGATTGATTGATTGATTGATTGATTGATTGATTCGTCCGGTGGCTGCAGGCTAACTATTAGCAGCTAAGCCGCTCCTGTTTACAGGCAGGGTATGCAAACTGTGGACACACTTTCATCATTTCTGTTTCATCACTTGCGTGCCACTTGTTCAAATAATTCAACGGGGTTGTTGTTTTGCCTTGTTTTTGACAACATGCCTTGCATAACAGCTTCCTCCACATTGCTCTGGAAACACCCCCAATAGACTTCTCTTGTCAGAATAGCTTCAAAATAGCTTGGACACCACTGCACTACAATAAACATTTTCAATTTCTCCAGCGGAGCCTGTCCCAGTTAATGTATCTGGAACTTAGAAAATGTTTACTGTAATGTTCTCACACCCATAAATCAATATTACCTCATACAATTACAATGCTATATATGCTCGATTTTAAAGTTTCCCACACCACAAGTAAAATAATAATGTGACCTGGGATTTATGGAGTAGAGTCATCTTGTTTATTGGTTTTGAGCACCTTCTTAAGCTTTGTAGAAAACTATTTTATCTCTTTGCAGGTGGTTGGGATCTTCGCTGGATTTGGCTTACTCCTGCTGGTCGCCTCCCCCTTCCTCCTCCTGGCCACGCCCATCGTCCTGTGCTGCAAGTGCAAGTGCAGTAAAGGCGACGACGACCCTTTGCCCACCTAAACGCCGCCAACCAAGAGCCAATGATGTGGAAAGCTGCTCAAAGGATGGCCCGTGTTCATTTTGACGCCCCCCAGCCCCATCTGCCCTTCTTTTCACACTGTTGTTCTTCTCCTCATACCTGCTTTGAATGCATCATTTTTTGGGGCTGAGCCTGCACGAAGCCCAGGCTGCTTTGCGATCCATCCCTCTGCATGGCAAATAAGTGAGTTGACAGTGTGGCCCTGAAGAGAGGAGTGCAAGGTCAAAGACCCCACACGGGTCAGACTCGTCATAAATTGGTGGTTTGGGGCAGCAAGTCTGCACCGCTTTAAGTGCTTTTGTTGTCAGTGGAATATCACAAACATGAGAGTGTTTCTCTTGTATGGACAATGAACTGCTCTTGTCTTATTGTACTCAACCCCATCCCCTGCTCCTCCCACCACTTCACCCGATGTAGCTCTACAGGTTCAGACCAGTAGCATTTGAGGCTCACCACGCATGTTCGGTGTTCACTCAATTTGCACACATCAACATGATTTGTTTCTTGTGTTGATGGTTGAGGTAGAGACTACTTCGCTCAGATCAGTACAGCGCGTCCCCTCGGATGATGTCATTGTTTTATAACCTTGCGCTTTTAATAGAACGGAGTCGTGTCTACTGTATGTACTGTCTTGTACTTTTGAACAACCTTTAAGGAACGCGTGTTTATTAAAGGGGGTCGCCGCTCCTCTGTGGACACGCATCATGGTAAAGTGGCACTCCCCTTTTTTCAAATTCCGTGCTGACTCACTGAAAAGCCAATCAGAGGACTTTCTTTTTTAAAATCTGTGTTTCTCTCGAAGAGATGTCTCTCCTTTAAATACACCAACTCCCCAAGTGGTGGTCTAGCCAAAACAGAAACGGATAGCCTTAGGATTGACAATAGCCAAAAGCAGCCATTTCCCCCCACGTGTGGTAAATCCAAATATATAATCCCAGGGAAAATGTGTACAAAGACCTTTCAGAGCGTCTGTCAAAAAATCTGTGTTCTGATGATTCTATGATGTCATTCACGTGTCACTCTGTTAATAGCCATAATTGTTGCGGTTGGGGTGAGGGGGAGCAAGAACTTTTATTCCTTAAATCTTCACATCCATTCAACCATCACAGCACCCAATCAGATCTCCCGCTCATGGACATTTAATATTCCAAATTGCAAACTTGCATATATGTTAGTGGTCCGAATGTTCAATGTTTTGTCTTGTTGGTAGTTTTGACCTCCAGCAACAAGCAGCTACTCCCTTAAGGGGAGCAACAGAACATCCTGTACAGTTGATAGAAACGAATGTTCCATTTTAGGGCACCTTACTATAAAGCTGCTCTGCGATATCACTTTATCTATGCAAGTTTGTACATTCCTCCTCGTTTTTAATCGTCATTGATTGACCACCAACAACAAGTACAGTACTATTACACAAGAACGCTGCAGAATGTCACCATGTTTTGAACATCATTCGTTCGTTCATTTACTTGGAATACATTTGAAATACCGTATTTCCTCCTCTTTTCCCCCTCAGGAGAAAAAAAAAAAAAAGAAAAGTAAAAAGATGTGCGGCTAGTTAGTAACATGGCAGGCAGCATTACCACACCACAAACTGCCTCCAGAGCAGACATGCTATATGCTAATGGTGGAGTGTAATAGTTTAACCGTTCACCCTTGACCCAAAGCAAATTTTAATGGGTGGGGAAATACGGTATGGAAGTTTTGTATCAGCTTTTCTATGCTGTAGTTGAATTTATCATACATCAGTTTCGATGAGTTTACTTTGCCACATTATTGTAATCCCAGCAAAGTGACCTGGCCCATTGGTACGTTGTTGATTTTAAAGTTTGGTTGATTGAACATCCTTTTCACAACATAGGATCTTGTGAGCCAACTCTCAAATGATGATCTACAAACTTTCAGGAATCTCTGCATGCAAACTTGAGAACCCAGAACGTTGGATAATGCCCTATCCATTTTTTCAAAGGTAATGCAGATCATGTTAAAGTCGCGAAGGTCAAAGGCGAGATCACCCCCCAGCCCCAAAAAGTTGTATGTACTTCATATTGTTGTGTAATATGGTTGATATGGAAAACACTGTGCGTTTGTGTGACTTAGCGTCCCAGTACCAGTACGCTCACACGCAACAGGTGTCAATTAAGAGGTTTTTAGTCAGCAAAAAGGATAAAGAGTCTCCTTCTAAGAAGCAAAGAAGAGAAGCCACACCGGAGGTTGAGTTACCTACAGTCCTTATGGAAGGTGACTCTCCTTCCAAACCATAACTCCCTCCCTCCCCCTCCCACTCCATTCCATCAAGCCATCAACTACGATCACAAAGGTAAATAAAACGACTTTATTATACAGTACAGTTTATTTCTTTAATTTCAATACAATAGCACATTTATTATACATAAAACAAGGTATATTTATGTGTAGTTTTAAGGCTTATTTCGTAGAAAATTATGTTTATGGGGACCTGGGAACGGATTATTCTCGTTTTAATGGTTTCTTATGGGAAATAAATGTTCGGAAGACGAACTTTTCGGCTCACACACACTTTCTGGGAACCAATTAAGTTCGTGAGCCAAGGTATCACTGTATAGGGCGCACCGCATTTTCAGGCGCATAGAAGCTACAATCGTGGCTGTGGTTGTGATATGCATCCACTAGATGAGCTACGCTAAAGGCATTGCAATACAATATTGCTTATTTATATAGAGCTCTCACAACCGCTGTAGTTGTCACAATGCGATTTTCAGAACATTTAAAATACTACGTCCAAGAAATCAGGCGCACTGTCGGCTTTTGAGAAAATTTAATGCTTTTAGGTGCGCCTTATAGTGTGGAAAATACGGTAAATGCTAAAATATTTTGGGTGTTGGAACTACACCCTAAAAATAAATATTCAGAATGATGAAATATAAAACATTTACGTCACCTGAGTAAATAGCATTTATTTTGCAAAAAATATATACATAATAATAATGGAAAAGAGAAACATTGAAGTGCAGTAAGTTGTCAAGTTGAGTGAATTAAGCGATACTGCTCAGGGCAAAACCCTACTGCTCTACTGATTTGGAATTATGCAAGATACAGTAATTATGATCACTTTGCTGGGATGACATGAACACACACTATTGTCCCACCTAAATTCCATCTCTGGTTTTACAATTTTTGCGAATATACTCCGAGATTCCCACTCTTGCATTACAATAATGCACTAGTATTAACCATCATTCTGGTGGAGTTCATGTAGCATCGAGTTCAAAATATGTCTACGGTTACCGTACATTAACAAGCAAAATAAACAAAACAAAAAAAACAGGTCACATGTTCTATAACGGTAGCTATTTTAAGCTCAAAGTAGCTCAATCATCTGCAGCTCCCTTTTTGTCCTCACAGATGGATCGTTCGTCGCCTTAAGTTCGTGTAGCACTTTTTACTACAGTGTATGTACCATATTTGGTAAAACATTTTTCAGCCGTCAAGTTGTGGTTCCTCCCCCTGAAAGTGATTTGATTCTGGAACTTTGTTTTTGTTTTTATTTTCATGACAATCGTGCCAAGCAGATTTGCTATAAAGAAGGGCGAAGTTGTCTACTGTATGTGCATTTTGACTCTATTTGTAATGTAATACCAATTTTTACAGGGTGGAAATATTCTCATGCTTCTTTAATGTGAGCGCTGCACTGTATTGGGGTTTAGTTGTTCATATGGAGGTGTCATTTGTGTTCTTCTGGTGCCTGGTGTTTTTAATGGCGATAGCTTTCTTAAAGGTAATTTGCTTGTAGGTTGTTTTTTTTTCTTTGCTTTGTACGTATCAGGGTTGGTGAAAAATTAAAAAATACATTTTGGATTATTCCAACACAAGAAATACATGTCACATTTCCAAGTTAAGCAGGCATCAATGGCGTCAAATAAAATCCTGGCCATTTCCAGAGACATTGTTTATTGTTCATTGCTAAATGATCATACTTTTCTGTTTGCTTGCACAATTACCCAATTGAATATGCAACAAAAACTAAAAAGGGCCAAACTCCCCAGTAACATTGCATTTTGCCAGTCAGGAATTCTGTCACGCATACTACCAATTAGACATCAGCACAGATATTAAGGGCTTGCTTCTTAAATGTTTGAATGGAGAGGAAATGTAATGAGCGTTTTTAAGCCCTCGCAATTTATATTTGAATGTCGTGTCAAAGGATAAAGCTGCATGATTTTTTTTTCTCGAACGTTTAATTAATAAAGCAATGTTTTAGCGTCTAGCGATCATGTTTTTCAAGAAAAAAAAACCTGTCATATTGTGTGCATTTTTGGGGTGGCCTACATCCCTCCCCTAGTTCGGCTCGGCCTGTCGTACAGTTTTTTTGTTTGTTTTTTTAAATACACAAGTGACTCACATAATAGTTGCATTCTCTGTTTGCATAGTTTGGTTAGAAAATGACAAAATGACAGCTGATCTGGTTGCAAAAATTACATTTGTATCAGTTCTGTAAAACTTAGGTTCAGTATATCTACAGTTCCACAAACACTGTGATACCAGATATTAAATGTTGTTTTTTGTGATTCTCTTCTCTTGAATGTTTTGATTTTCCAAGCCAACCTACTGTCATATTCCGGATGTTTTGATACTTCGATTTAGTTCCCTCTTGTGGTAAAAATCGTTCAACACACACCGAGGCTTGAGCACTGTTGCACAAACCTAACTCCCGCTCATAATAATAACAGTTCCAAGTTTGAGAAAAAAAAAAATTCAGGCAAACATCTTTGGTCTATTTTTGCACACTGTCAGGCCCAATCAAAAGATCACAACTCAGACCGGTGACCAGTTTACTGTAATCTATTTAGTTATTCATCTTTCAGTCAATTAAATTCGTAGAGTAAAGTGTAATATTGTATAGAACTCCTGGATAACAATAGCAATGTACAGTATGTTTAGAAAGCCGTCCATTGTCTATATTGCCTAAGCAATTATTACATTTTAAAAAACAGCTGAAATGGGGTATATGGATTGTGCATACTGTACACTGGTGGAAAAAAAGTTGTGTGAACTCAAAAACAAATTGATCACATTTAAAGTTGGGCAACTCAATGTAATTGTTAAAGATTTGCTGTTGTGAAAATTGGCTTTCCTGTATTTCACAACAAAGAAATAAGAGTTTACAGGACTTTGGTCCCTTTTATTGTCCCCCTCCCCAACTTAAAGTCATGAGGAAAAACAACTCGGCACATAACTTTGCATGCTTTACTGTCCTAATCAAAAAGTTGATGTTACCATAAAAATGACTAATTTACATTTTAAAGATATTTCAACTTACATTACTGGTTCAGCAACTGTTTCCCCCCTGCTGATCACCACTAGAGGGCATTTTTGTCTGGTGTTTTGCAATAGTGTCTTGACAGCCTTATAGGTTGAAATCTGGAAACCGGCAGCACACGTCACACTTTTCTTGTTCCGAGATGTTTTAATCCTTCATCTTTTCAACATGAATTAAGAGAGCATGCCAATCTTAAAATGTTTTTCTTTTTTTATCCTGAGACATAGTCCCTTGTTGGACATGTTGACATCAGCTATGTAGCAGTGATGTGTCGGTCGCGAAGGAGACGGTACAAAGAACCGGCTCTTTGAAATGAACGATGAGAGCCGGTTCTGTCATCCCCCCACCCCTCTCTCTCTCTCTCTCTCTCTCTCTCTTTCGTGTCTGAGGGTTGGCAGTGGCTCAGCTGCCGTGCTCAAGGCCCTGTCACACCTTGACGATTCAGCCAGCGTATGCCGACGTTCAGATTTTCCCTAAAACGCTGGCATACGCTGAATTATCGATTTTTTTTTTCAATTTTGGGCGTATACATAGCGCATTCATAACGGGTTGGACGTATACATAACGTATCAGTAAATTATATAGAACGTTTCGATAACTTATAGATAACTTATTCCAACGAATGCCTAGCGTGTTGCCGGCGTACACAACTTATGCCCAACGATAGTCTAATTTATGCATAGCGTGCAGCAGCGTATTGCCGACGATCACGTGGCGTAGTCTATAAAAGGCTGGCGCTCGACGTTTCAAATCATAACTGCACTAGACATTGCAGTACCAACATCTGTTTGGGGACTATCCCTTCCCCGGTCTAGTTAAAATGGTATAACCCAAGAGGCAAGGTGCGGCTTGCCATCGTTACTGTGAGTTGCTATTCACGCTATTAAAGCAGCAATCAAACGCCATTATGACTTGTGTCATTAATAAACCAAACAACATCAGCGTCATGCCAAAGAAAAGTCTGGGAGCTCATCAAAGGTCTCGCACAGCCTCAGCCCATCACAGCCACTGCAGCCTTCGCCAACTACGTGCGTGACAGCCTGGTCAGCATGTCCAAGCGCCAAGTTCGAAGGCACGGATGTTGGAGAACAGCTAGTAGGTATTCTCGGCGTATTTGGACTTATGAGTAACCTACACTTAACGTGTTTGAACGTGTGCAACGATCGCATAACTTACCTATTACTTATGGCCTGCGTATCGGGACGTATAGCCATACGCTGACATCGTCGAGAAATTTTAAGCATGCTTAAAATTTCTCGACGACCTCGACGCATGCCGGTGTATACCAACGTGCTTCAGCGTGCTGTTACGTATACAAAACTTACCCATAACTTATTCGGCGTCGCCAGCGTATTTGCCAAATTTTTCCTACGTCGGCATACGCTGGCTAAATCGTCAAGGTGTGACAGGGGCTTCAGAGTGGTAGACCAGAAGAGAAAGGGGAGGGGCGAGGGGCTTGGTAGGTACTACACGCTGAGCAAATGTCGAGTCTGCGCAGCCACAGACAGACACATACATGTCAATTTACGTTTTGCCCGTATTTTATACGTTTTTTTATCATTTCTAATCATGTATGGCGTATGACAATTTCTTTCCGGAATAAAAACAATTGTGAACCAATCTCACAAAGACCATTTTGGCTCAAATCCAGATCGTCTCACCTGCTGGTAGCCAATGACAATGCCGTTGTCGATCACTACTATTGTCACGGCAAACCAGCAAAAGTAATCCTCAAATTTTGTTTTTCATCGCTGCCTACGGTAGGATTGATAAAGTGTGATGTGCGCATGCACGGTAAGCCGCTGTAAGGGTTTTTGTTGCTTTGTAAGGGGAATCGTAATTTTTTTTATAAGGGCAGCGATTAGCCGAGGTTGACAGGTCTGCAAAAGGTTTGACTTTCCCAGTTCCAACTCGTCCATAGGATCATAAACACAACAACAAAGACCAACATGTTGAGACAGCACCTGATAAAGGTACCGAGGGAGTTGTATTTTTTCGGTGGTACTGTACAGTGATACCTCGGCTAACGAACGCTTTAGCTCACGAACATTTCGCCTCAAGAACATTAATTTCGCAAGCATATAGTCTTTGCTGACGAACTAGTTTTCGGCGGACGAACCAAACCAAGCGGTCGAACAGCGCCACAGTGGCGGCCGCGAGAAGCTGGCGCACGCTCACGCCGTCCCAGTTCGTCACCCCCTTTCTTTGAATGCGGACGTGGTTTGAGTTTGATAGACACTTTTGCTATTATGGGACCGAAAAAGACCCCACCACAGGCTAGTGTTAAGCCTAAGAAAACACTAAAGAAAATTACGATCGAGCAGAAGAAAGAGATAATTGAAAAACACGAACGAGGTGTGCGTTTGTGTGACTTAGCGTCCCAGTACCAGTACGCTAACACGCAACAGGTGTCAATTAAGAGGTTTTTAGTCAGCAAAAAGGATAAAGAGTCTCCTTCTAAGAAGCAAAGAAGAGAAGCCACACCGGAGGTTGAGTTACCTACAGTCCTTATGGAAGGTGACTCTCCTTCCAAACCGTAACTCCCTCCCCCTCCCACCCCATTCCATCAAGCCATCAACTACGATCACAAAGGTAAATAAAACGACTTTATTATACAGTACAGTTTATTTATTTAATTTCAATACAATAGCACATTTATTATACATAAAATAAGGTATATTTATGTGTAGTTTTAAGGCTTATTTCGTAGAAAACTATGTTTATGGGGACCTGGGAACGGATTATTCTCATTTTAATGGTTTCTTATGGGAAATAAATGTTCAGAAGACGAACTTTTCGGCTCACACACACTTTCTGGGAACCAATTAAGTTCGTGAGCCGAGGTATCACTGTACTTGTAAAGTTGAGAGCCACTTCAGTCAAAGGTTTGTCATTCCTATTGGTAACCAGTAGACGTTTCGTAAAGACCTTGTCAACACCGCCGACTACGGGTGCGAGCCTCTTGCGAGTTTGCGGTCGAATTTTACAATGATTCTTACTGCTGTTAGCTGACATTGGAAAGCGAAATCGGGTTTATTGTTTGCCCTTGCCAATGGCGGGCCCTCTGCTGGAGTTTGAGACCGAAATGTTTCTGACATGTTGATCGATATACAGTGAATACTTTGAGGGGGAAAAGTTATCTGGGCTCTCAGAAAGTCATACGATGTTTCCTCCCCAATCTGAAACGAAGTTTGATTTCACCGCGATCCTTTGGGTTTTGCGGGTTCTTCAGCCCCCGGCCCCGTTGGGACAAGCAGAGGGTACCCCGCAAGCATCCAGACGAGACTTGCGTCTCAACTAGTCCAGCGGAGTTGCCCTGATCAAAAAAGCATCTTGAAACAATAAAGTTGGCTTGCACATTTTGGTATTGTGCGTAATGGGTGTTTTATTTGCACTTTATTCACAATTGCCAAGAACAGTGGTGTCAAACATACGGCCCGCAAGAAGGTTTGATCAGGCCCGCAGGATAATTTAAAAGTGAAAAAAATGCATGACAGACACGGAATGAATATTTTTAATGAAGTGCAATTAATGGAATATCCGTTAGGGGGGACACACTGTTTTGATCAGAGAAAAGTTAACATTGTTTTGATCAGTGAAGAAGACAACAGCAGCCTCAGTCTGTCACTGAGACAGACCCAACACAGCAGACACAATCAAGGACATGGGAATACTTTATTCTTTATAATAATAATAATAATAATACATTTTATTTATAAGCGCCTTTCAAGACACCCAAGGACACTTTACAATAACAAAAAACACAAAAGCACTCTCCTTAGTTTGTAAGGTGTAGGCAGGGAAAACGCCTTAGTATACATGGTCGTTTTTTTTCGTTGAAAAACGCCTTCCTATATATGGTGGCTTTTTTCGGCTAAAAACGCCTTACTATACATGGTCGTTTCTTTCGTCTAAAAATGACTTACTATACATGGTCGTTTCTTTCGTCTAAAAACAACTTACTATACATGGTCGTTTTTTTAGTCGAAAAACGCCTTATTATACATGGTGATTTTTTTCGGCTAAAAACGCCTTACTATACATGGCCGCTTTTTTCGGCTAAAAACGCCATACTATACATGGTTGTTTCTTTCGTTTAAAAACGCCTTACTATACATGGTGGTTTTTTTGGGTTAAAACGCCTTACTATATATGGTCGTTTTTTTTCCATCTAAAAACGACGTACTATATATGTTCATTTTTTTCGGGTAAAAACGCATTACTATACATGGTCGTTTTTTTTCGGCTTAAAACGCCTTACTTTACATGGTCGTTTTTTTCGGCTAAAAACGCCTTACTATCCATGGTCGTTTTTTTCGGCGAAAAACGCTTTACTATACATGGTCGTTTTTTTCGGCTAAAAACGCCTTACTATAATGCCTTACTATACATGGTCGTTTTTTTCGTCGAAAAAGGCCTTACTATACATGGTCGTTTTTTTTCGGCTAAAAATGCCTTACTATACATGGACGTTTTTCGCTAAAACGCCTTACTATACATGGTCGTTGTTTTAGTCGAAAAACGCCTTACTATACATGGTCGTTTTTCTTGGCTAAAAACGCCTTACTATACATGGTAGTTTTTTTCAGCTAAAAACGCATTACTATATACATAGACGTTTTTTTCGGCTAAAAACGCCTTACTATACATGGTCGTTTTTATTCAAAACGCCTTACTATACATGGTCGTTTTTTCGCTAAAACGCCTTAGTATACATGGACGTTTTTCGCTAAAACGCCTTAGTATACATGGACGTTTTTTTCGGCTAAAAACGCCTAACTATACGTGGTCGTTTTTTTCGGCGAAAAACGCCTTACTAAACATGGTCGTTTTTTTCGGCGAAAACCGCCTTACTATACATGGTCGTTTTTTTAGGCTAAAAACGCCTTAATATACATGGACGTTTTTTTCCGCTAAAAACGCCTTAGTATACATGGACGTTTTTTTCGGCTAAAAACGCCTAACTATACGTGGTCGTTTTGTTCGGCGAAAAACGCTTTACTATACATGGTCGTTTTTTTCGGCTAAAAACGCCTTACTATAATGCCTTACTATACATGGTCGTTTTTTTCGGCTAAAAATGCCTTACTATACATGGACGTTTTTTTCGGCTAAAAACGCCTTACTATACATGGTCGTTGTTTTAGTCGAAAAACGCCTTACTATACATGGTCGTTTTTCTTGGCTAAAAACGCCTTACTATACATGGTAGTTTTTTTCAGCTAAAAATGCATTACTATATACATAGACGTTTTTTTCGGCTAAAAACGCCTTATTATACATGGTCGTTTTTTTATTCGAAAAACGCCTTACTATACATGGTCGTTTTTTTCGGCTAAAAACGCCTAACTATACGTGGTCGTTTTTTTCGGCGAAAAACGCCTTACTAAACATGGTCGTTTTTTTCGGCG
The DNA here is from genome assembly GCA_026261675.1 of Hippocampus mohnikei. Lineage (NCBI taxonomy): Eukaryota > Metazoa > Chordata > Actinopteri > Syngnathiformes > Syngnathidae > Hippocampus > Hippocampus mohnikei. The sequence goes on from JAKGUB010000521.1 coordinate 11,196,616, forward strand.
AAAACCGCCTTACTATACATGGTCGTTTTTTTCGGCTAAAAACGCCTTAATATACATGGACGTTTTTTTCGGCTAAAAACGCCTTAGTATACATGGACGTTTTTTTCGGCTAAAAACGCCTAACTATACGTGGTCGTTTTTTTCGGCGAAAAACGCCTTACTAAACATGGTCGTTTTTAGTAAAACGCCTTACTATACATGGTCGTTTTTCGCTAAAACGCCTTATTATACATGGACGTTTTTAATCGAATAACGCCTTACTATACATGGTCGTTTTTTTCCACTAAAAACGCCTTACTATACATGGTCGTTTTTTTCGGCTAAAAACGCCTTAGTATACATGGACGTTTTTTTTGGCTAAAAACGCCTAACTATACGTGGTCGTTTTTTTCGGCGAAAAACGTCTTACTATACATGGTCGTTTCTTTCGTCTAAAAATGACTTACTATACATGGACGTTTTTTTCGGCTAAAAACGCCTTACTATACATGGTCGTTCTTTTCTGCTAAAAACGCCTTACTGTACATGGTCGTTCTTTTCTGCTAAAAACGCCTTACTGTACATAGACGTTTTTTTCGGCTAAAAACGCCTTACTATACATGGTCGTTCTTTTCTGCTAAAAACGCCTTACTGTACATAGACGTTTTTTTCGGCTAAAAACGCCTTACTATACATGGTAGTTTTTTTCAGCTAAAAACGCATTACTATATACATAGACGTTTTTTTCGGCTAAAAACGCCTTACTATACATGGTCGTTTTTTGTCTAAAAACGCCTTACTATACATGGTCGTTTTTTTCAGCTAAAAACGCCTTACTATACATGGACGTTTTTTTTGTCTAAAAACGCATTACTACTATACATGGTCGTTTTTTTCGGCTAAAAACGCCTTACTCTACATGGACGTTTTTTTTGTCTAAAAACGCATTATTATACATGGTCGTTTTTTTCGGCTAAAAACGCCTTACTATACATGGTCGTTTTTTTATTCGAAAAACGCCTTACTATACATGGTCGTTTTTTTCGGCGAAAAACGCCTTACTATACATGGTCGTTTTTTTCGGCTAAAAACGCCTTACTATACATGGACGTTTTTTTCGTCGAATAACGCCTTACTATACATGGTCGTTTTTTTCGGCTAAAAACGCCTTACTATACATGGTCGTTTTTTTCGGCTAAAAACGCCTTACTATACATGGACGTTTTTCGCTAAAACGCCTAACTATACATGGTCGTTTTTTAAAAACGCCTTACTATACATGGTCGTTTTTGGCTAAAACGCCTTAGTATACATGGTCGTTTTCTGCTAAAACACCTAACTGTACATAGACGTTTTTTCGCTAAAACGCCTTAGTATACATGGTCGTTTTTTTCCGCTAAAACGCCTTACTATACATGGTCGTTTTTTTGGGCTAAAAACGCCTTACTATACATGGACGTTTTTTTCGTCGAATAACGCCTTATTATACATGGTCGTTTTTTTCGGCTAAAAACGCCTTACTATATACATACACGTTTTTTTTGGCTAAAAACGCCTTACTATACATGGTCGTTTTTTTCGGCTAAAAACGCCTTACTATACATGGTCGATTTTTTAGCCTAAAAACGCCTTACTATACATGGTCGTTTTTTTTCGGCTAAAAACGCCTTATTATACATGGTTGTTTTTTTTGGCTAAAACGCCTTACTATAATGCCTTACTATACATGGTCGTTTTTTTCGGCTAAAAACGCCTTACTATACATGGACGTTTTTTTCGGCTAAAAACGCCTTACTATACATGGTCGTTTTTTCGCTAAAAACGCCTTACTATACATGGTCGTTTTTTTCGCTAAAACGCCTTACTATACATGGTCGTTTTTCGCTAAAACGCCTTGCTATACATGGTCGTTTTTCTTGAAAACGCCTTACTATACATGGTCATTTTTTCGGCTAAAATGCCTTACTATACATGGTCATTTTTTCGGTAAAAAGCCTTAGTATACATGGTCGTATTTTTCGCTAAAAACGCCTTACTATACATGGTCGTTTTTTCGCTAAAACGCCTTACTATACATGGTCGTTTTTTTCGCTAAAACGCCTTGCTATACATGGTCGTTTTTTCTTAAAACGCCTTACTATACATGGTCATTTTTTCGCAAAAATGCCTTACTATACATGGTCGTTTTTAGGTAAAAAGCCTTAGTATGCATGGTCGTTTTTTTCGCTAAAACGCCTTACTATACATGGTCGTTTTTGGGTAAAAAAGCCTTAGTATACATGGTCGTTTTTTTCGGCTAAAAACGCCTTACTATACATGGACGTTTTTTTTGTCGAATAACGCCTTACTATACATGGTCGTTTTTTTACGCTAAAAACGCCTTACTATACATGGTCGTTTTTCGCTAAAACGCCTTACTATACATGGTCGTTTTTCGGGTAAAAAGCCTTACTATACATGGTCGTTTTTTCGCTAAAACGCCTTACTATACATGGTCGTTTTTTTTCGCTAAAAACGCCTTACTATACATGGTCGTTTTTCGGCTAAAAAGCCTTAGTATACATGGTCGTTTTTTCGGCTAAAACACCTTACTATACATGGTCGATTTTTCGGTAAAAAGCCTTAGTATACATGGTCGTTTTTTCGCTAAAAACGCCTTACTATACACGGTCGTATTTTTCGCTAAAAACGCCTTACTATACATGGTCGTTTTTTTCGGCTAAAACGCCTTACTATACATGGTCGTTTTTTCGGGTAAAAAAGCCTTAGAATACATGGTCGTTTTTTTTGGCTAAAAACGCCTTACTATACATGGTCGTTTTTTCGGGTAAAAAAGCCTTACTATACATGGTCGTTTTTTTTCGGCTAAAAACGCCTTACTATACATGGTCGTTTTTTTCGGCTAAAAACGCCTTACTATACATGGTCGTTTTTTTCCGCTAAAAACGCCTTGCTATACATGGTCGTTTTTTCTTAAAACGCCTTACTATACATGGTCGTTTTTTCGCTAAAACGCCTTACTATACATGGTCGTTTTTGGTGAAAAAGCCTTACTATACATGGTCGTTTTTCGGGTAAAAAGCCTTAGTATACATGGTCGTTTTTTCGGCTAAAACGCCTTACTATACATGGTCGTTTTTGGCTAAAACGCCTTACTATACATGGTCGTTTTTCAGGTAAAAAGCCTTAGTATACATGGTCGTTTTTTCAGCTAAAACGCCTTACTATACATGGTCGTTTTTGGCTAAAACGCCTTACTATACATGGTCGTTTTTCGCTAAAAACGCCTTACTATACATGGTCGTTTTTTGGGTAAAAAGCCTTACTATACATGGTCGTTTTTTCGCTAAAACGCCTTACTATACATGATCGTTTTTCGCTAAAAACGCCTTACTATACATGGTCGTTTTCTGGTAAAAAGCCTTACTATACATGGTCGTTTTTTGGCTAAAACGCCTTACTATACATGGTCGTTTTTAGTCGAAAAACGCCTTACTATACATGGTCGTTTTTTTTAAAACGCCTTACTATACATGGTCGTTTTTTTCAAAAACGCCTTACTATACATGGTCGTTTTTTCGCTAAAACGCCTTACTATACATGGTCGTTTTTCGGCTAAAAAGCCTTACTATACATGGTCGTTTTTTTCGCTAAAAACGCCTTACTATACATGGTCGTTTTTCGCTAAAACGCCTTACTATACATGGTCGTTTTTTTCGCTAAAAACGCCTTACTATACATGGTCGTTTTTTCGCTAAAACGCCTTACTATACATGGTCGTATTTTTCGCTAAAACGCCTTACTATACATGGTCGTTTTTTCGCTAAAAACGCCTTACTATACATGGTCGTTTTTTCTTCAAAACGCCTTACTATACATGGTCATTTTTTCGCTAAAAATGCCTTACTATACATGGTCGTTTTTCGGTAAAAAGCCTTACTATACATGGTCGTTTTTCGCTAAAACGCCTTACTATACATGGTCGTTTTTATTAAAAACGCCTTACTATACATGGTCGTTTTTTCTTAAAACGCCTTACTATACATGGTCATTTTTTCGCTAAAAATGCCTTACTATACATGGTCGTTTTTGGGTAAAAAGCCTTACTATACATGGTCGTTTTTCGCAAAAACGCCTTACTATACATGGTCGTTTTTCGCTAAAAACGCCTTACTATACATGGTCGTTTTTGGGTAAAAAGCCTTACTATACATGGTCGTTTTTCGGCTAAAAACGCCTTACTATACATGGTCGTTTTTAGTCTAAAAACGCCTTACTATACATGGTCGTTTTTTCGCTAAAAACGCCTTACTATACATGGTCGTTTTTCGCTAAAAAGCCTTACTATACATGGTCGTTTTTCGCTAAAAACGCCTTACTATACATGGTCGTTTTTCGCTAAAAGCGCTTTACTATACATGGTCGTTTTTGAATAAAAACGCCTTACTATACATGGTCGTTTTTGGCTAAAAAGCCTTACTATACATGGTCGTTTTTGGCTAAAACGCCTTACTATACATGGTCGATTTTTCGCTAAAAAGCCTTACTATACATGGTCGTTTTTCGCTAAAAACGCCTTACTATACATGGTCGTTTTTCGCTAAAACGCCTTACTATACATGGTCGTTTTTCCGCTAAAAACGCCTTACTATACATGGTCGTTTTGGGCTAAAAAGCCTTAGAATACATGGTCGTTTTTTTCGCTAAAAAAGCCTTACTATACATGGTCGTTTTTTCGCTAAAACGCCTTACTATACATGGTCGTTTTTGGCTAAAACGCCTTACTATACATGGTCGTTTTTTCGCTAAAACGCTTTACTATACATGGTCGTTTTTGAATAAAACGCCTTACTATACATGGTCGTTTTTGGCTAAAAAGCCTTACTATACATGGTCGTTTTTGGCTAAAACGCCTTACTATACATGGTCGATTTTTCGGCTAAAAAGCCTTACTATACATGGTCGTTTTTGGCTAAAAACGCCTTACTATACATGGTCGTTTTTCGCTAAAAACGCCTTACTATACATGGTCGTTTTTCCGCTAAAACGCCTTACTATACATGGTCGTTTTTGGCTAAAAAGCCTTACTATACATGGTCGTTTTTTTCGCTAAAAACGCCTTACTATACATGGTCGTTTTTTCGCTAAAACGCCTTACTATACATGGTCGTTTTTTCGCTAAAAACGCCTTACTATACATGGTCGTTTTTGGCTAAAACGCCTTACTATACATGGTCGTTTTTTCGCTAAAAACGCTTTACTATACATGGTCGTTTTTGAATAAAACGCCTTACTATACATGGTCGTTTTTCGGCTAAAAAGCCTTACTATACATGGTCGTTTTTGGCTAAAACGCCTTACTATACATGGTCGTTTTTTGGCTAAAAAGCCTTACTATACATGGTCGTTTTTTCGCTAAAACGCCTTACTATACATGGTCGTTTTTCGCTAAAAACGCCTTACTATACATGGTCGTTTTTTCGCTAAAAACGCCTTACTATACATGGTCGTTTTTGGCTAAAACGCCTTACTATACATGGTCGTTTTTTCGCTAAAAACGCCTTACTATACATGGTCGTTTTTTCGGCTAAAACGCCTTACTATACATGGTCGTTTTTTTGGCTAAAACGCCTTACTATACATGGTCGTTTTTTCGCTAAAACGCCTTACTATACATGGTCGTTTTTCGCTAAAAACGCCTTACTATACATGGTCGTTTTTGGCTAAAAAGCCTTACTATACATGGTCGTTTTTTTCGCTAAAACGCCTTACTATACATGGTCGTTTTTCGCTAAAAACGCCTTACTATACATGGTCGTTTTTTCGCTAAAAACGCCTTACTATACATGGTCGTTTTTGGCTAAAACGCCTTACTATACATGGTCGTTTTTTCTTAAAACGCCTTACTATACATGGTCGTTTTTGGCTAAAAACGCCTTACTATACATGGTCGTTTTTCGCTAAAAAGCCTTACTATACATGGTCGTTTTTGGCTAAAAGCCTTACTATACATGGTCGTTTTTCGCTAAAACGCCTTACTATACATGGTCGTTTTTTCGCTAAAACGCCTTACTATACATGGTCGTTTTTCGCTAAAACGCCTTACTATACATGGTCGTTTTTTCAGGTAAAAAGCCTTACTATACATGGTCGTTTTTTTCGCTAAAACGCCTTACTATACATGGTCGTTTTTTCGCTAAAACGCCTTACTATACATGGTCGTTTTTCGACTAAAACGCCTTACTATACATGGTCGTTTTTCGGTAAAAACGCCTTACTATACATGGTCGTTTTTTCGCTAAAACGCCTTACTATACATGGTCGTTTTTCGCTAAAACGCCTTACTATACATGGTCGTTTTTTGGCTAAAAACGCCTTACTATACATGGTCGTTTTTTCGCTAAAACGCCTTACTATACATGGTCGTTTTTTCGCTAAAACGCCTTACTATACATGGTCGTTTTTTCGCTAAAACGCCTTACTATACATGGTCGTTTTTTTTCAAAAACGCCTTACTATACATGGTCGTTTTTCGCTAAAACGCCTTACTATACATGGTCGTTTTTCGGCTAAAAACGCCTTACTATACATGGTCGTTTTTTCGCTAAAAACGCCTTACTATACATGGTCGTTTTTTCGCTAAAACGCCTTACTATACATGGTCGTTTTTCGCTAAAACGCCTTACTATACATGGTCGTTTTTCGCTAAAACGCCTTACTATACATGGTCGTTTTTTTTCGCTAAAACGCCTTACTATACATGGTCGTTTTTTCGCTAAAAACGCCTTACTATACATGGTCGTTTTTTCTAAAACGCCTTACTATACATGGTCGTTTTTTCGGCTAAAACGCCTTACTATACATGGTCGTTTTTCGGCTAAAAACGCCTTACTATACATGGTCGTTTTTTGGCTAAAACGCCTTACTATACATGGTCGTTTTTGGCTAAAAACGCCTTACTATACATGGTCGTTTTTTCGCTAAAACGCCTTACTATACATGGTCGTTTTTTCGCTAAAACGCCTTACTATACATGGTCGTTTTTTCGCTAAAACGCCTTACTATACATGGTCGTTTTTCGCTAAAACGCCTTACTATACATGGTCGTTTTTCAGGTAAAAACGCCTTACTATACATGGTCGTTTTTTCGCTAAAACGCCTTACTATACATGGTCGTTTTTTCGCTAAAAACGCCTTACTATACATGGTCGTTTTTTCGCTAAAACGCCTTACTATACATGGTCGTTTTTGGCTAAAACGCCTTACTATACATGGTCGTTTTTTCGCTAAAACGCCTTACTATACATGGTCGTTTTTCGCTAAAACGCCTTACTATACATGGTCGTTTTTTTCGCTAAAACGCCTTACTATACATGGTCGTTTTTTGGCTAAAACGCCTTACTATACATGGTCGTTTTTCGCTAAAACGCCTTACTATACATGGTCGTTTTTTTCGCTAAAACGCCTTACTATACATGGTCGTTTTTTCGCTAAAACGCCTTACTATACATGGTCGTTTTTTTCTAAAACGCCTTACTATACATGGTCGTTTTTCGGCTAAAACGCCTTACTATACATGGTCGTTTTTCGCTAAAACGCCTTACTATACATGGTCGTTTTTTCGCTAAAACGCCTTACTATACATGGTCGTTTTTCGCTAAAACGCCTTACTATACATGGTCGTTTTTCGCTAAAACGCCTTACTATACATGGTCGTTTTTTCGCTAAAAACGCCTTACTATACATGGTCGTTTTTTCGCTAAAACGCCTTACTATACATGGTCGTTTTTCGGCTAAAAACGCCTTACTATACATGGTCGTTTTTTCGCTAAAACGCCTTACTATACATGGTCGTTTTTTTCGCTAAAAACGCCTTACTATACATGGTCGTTTTTCGCTAAAAACGCCTTACTATACATGGTCGTTTTTTCGCTAAAACGCCTTACTATACATGGTCGTTTTTCGCTAAAACGCCTTACTATACATGGTCGTTTTTTTCGCTAAAACGCCTTACTATACATGGTCGTTTTTCGGCTAAAACGCCTTACTATACATGGTCGTTTTTCGCTAAAAACGCCTTACTATACATGGTCGTTTTTCGCTAAAACGCCTTACTATACATGGTCGTTTTTTCGCTAAAACGCCTTACTATACATGGTCGTTTTTTGGCTAAAACGCCTTACTATACATGGTCGTTTTTTCGCTAAAACGCCTTACTATACATGGTCGTTTTTTGGCTAAAAACGCCTTACTATACATGGTCGTTTTTCGCTAAAACGCCTTACTATACATGGTCGTTTTTTCGCTAAAACGCCTTACTATACATGGTCGTTTTTTCGCTAAAAACGCCTTACTATACATGGTCGTTTTTTCGGCTAAAAACGCCTTACTATACATGGTCGTTTTTCGCTAAAAACGCCTTACTATACATGGTCGTTTTTCGCTAAAACGCCTTACTATACATGGTCGTTTTTTCGCTAAAACGCCTTACTATACATGGTCGTTTTTCGCTAAAACGCCTTACTATACATGGTCGTTTTTTCGCTAAAACGCCTTACTATACATGGTCGTTTTTCGCTAAAACGCCTTACTATACATGGTCGTTTTTCGCTAAAACGCCTTACTATACATGGTCGTTTTTTCGCTAAAAACGCCTTACTATACATGGTCGTTTTTGGCTAAAAACGCCTTACTATACATGGTCGTTTTTCGCTAAAACGCCTTACTATACATGGTCGTTTTTCGCTAAAAAAACATGGCCTTACTATACATGGTCGTTTTTTCGCTAAAACGCCTTACTATACATGGTCGTTTTTCGGCTAAAAACGCCTTACTATACATGGTCGTTTTTCGCTAAAACGCCTTACTATACATGGTCGTTTTTTTTAAAACGCCTTACTATACATGGTCGTTTTTTGCTAAAACGCTAAAAACGCCTTACTATACATGGTCGTTTTTTCGCTAAAACGCCTTACTATACATGGTCGTTTTTTCGGCTAAAACGCCTTACTATACATGGTCGTTTTTCGCTAAAACGCCTTACTATACATGGTCGTTTTCGGCTAAAACGCCTTACTATACATGGTCGTTTTTCGCTAAAACGCCTTACTATACATGGTCGTTTTTCGCTAAAACGCCTTACTATACATGGTCGTTTTTTCATGGCTAAAACGCCTTACTATACATGGTCGTTTTTGGCTAAAACGCCTTACTATACATGGTCGTTTTTGGCTAAAAACGCCTTACTATACATGGTCGTTTTTCGCTAAAAACGCCTTACTATACATGGTCGTTTTTCGGCTAAAAACGCCTTACTATACATGGTCGTTTTTCGGCTAAAACGCCTTACTATACATGGTCGTTTTTGGCTAAAACGCCTTACTATACATGGTCGTTTTTTCGCTAAAACGCCTTACTATACATGGTCGTTTTTGGCTAAAACGCCTTACTATACATGGTCGTTTTTTTGGCTAAAACGCCTTACTATACATGGTCGTTTTTCGGCTAAAACGCCTTACTATACATGGTCGTTTTTTTCGGCTAAAACGCCTTACTATACATGGTCGTTTTTCGCTAAAACGCCTTACTATACATGGTCGTTTTTTCGCTAAAACGCCTTACTATACATGGTCGTTTTTGCTAAAAACGCCTTACTATACATGGTCGTTTTTTGGCTAAAACGCCTTACTATACATGGTCGTTTTTTCGCTAAAACGCCTTACTATACATGGTCGTTTTTTCGCTAAAAACGCCTTACTATACATGGTCGTTTTTCGGCTAAAACGCCTTACTATACATGGTCGTTTTTCGCTAAAACGCCTTACTATACATGGTCGTTTTTTTTTCGCTAAAACGCCTTACTATACATGGTCGTTTTTTTTGGCTAAAACGCCTTACTATACATGGTCGTTTTTTGGCTAAAAACGCCTTACTATACATGGTCGTTTTTCGCTAAAACGCCTTACTATACATGGTCGTTTTTATTAAAACGCCTTACTATACATGGTCGTTTTTCGCTAAAACGCCTTACTATACATGGTCGTTTTTCGCTAAAAACGCCTTACTATACATGGTCGTTTTTTCGCTAAAACGCCTTACTATACATGGTCGTTTTTTCGGCTAAAACGCCTTACTATACATGGTCGTTTTTCGCTAAAACGCCTTACTATACATGGTCGTTTTTCGCTAAAAACGCCTTACTATACATGGTCGTTTTTCGCTAAAACGCCTTACTATACATGGTCGTTTTTTGGCTAAAAACGCCTTACTATACATGGTCGTTTTTTCGCTAAAACGCCTTACTATACATGGTCGTTTTTGGCTAAAACGCCTTACTATACATGGTCGTTTTTTCGCTAAAAACGCCTTACTATACATGGTCGTTTTTTGGCTAAAACGCCTTACTATACATGGTCGTTTTTTGGCTAAAACGCCTTACTATACATGGTCGTTTTTCGGCTAAAACGCCTTACTATACATGGTCGTTTTTGGCTAAAACGCCTTACTATACATGGTCGTTTTTTCGCTAAAACGCCTTACTATACATGGTCGTTTTTCGCTAAAACGCCTTACTATACATGGTCGTTTTTGGCTAAAACGCCTTACTATACATGGTCGTTTTTGGCTAAAACGCCTTACTATACATGGTCGTTTTTGGCTAAAACGCCTTACTATACATGGTCGTTTTTTTGGCTAAAACGCCTTACTATACATGGTCGTTTTTGGCTAAAAACGCCTTACTATACATGGTCGTTTTTTGGCTAAAACGCCTTACTATACATGGTCGTTTTTTTGGCTAAAACGCCTTACTATACATGGTCGTTTTTTCGCTAAAACGCCTTACTATACATGGTCGTTTTTTCTTAAAACGCCTTACTATACATGGTCGTTTTTGGCTAAAACGCCTTACTATACATGGTCGTTTTTCGCTAAAACGCCTTACTATACATGGTCGTTTTTCGCTAAAACGCCTTACTATACATGGTCGTTTTTTGGCTAAAACGCCTTACTATACATGGTCGTTTTTGGCTAAAACGCCTTACTATACATGGTCGTTTTTGGCTAAAAACGCCTTACTATACATGGTCGTTTTTCGCTAAAACGCCTTACTATACATGGTCGTTTTTCGGCTAAAACGCCTTACTATACATGGTCGTTTTTGGCTAAAACGCCTTACTATACATGGTCGTTTTTATTTAAAAACGCCTTACTATACATGGTCGTTTTTTTGGCTAAAAACGCCTTACTATACATGGTCGTTTTGGCTAAAACGCCTTACTATACATGGTCGTTTTTTGGCTAAAACGCCTTACTATACATGGTCGTTTTTCGGCTAAAAACGCCTTACTATACATGGTCGTTTTTTGGCTAAAACGCCTTACTATACATGGTCGTTTTTGGCTAAAAACGCCTTACTATACATGGTCGTTTTTCGGCTAAAACGCCTTACTATACATGGTCGTTTTTGGCTAAAACGCCTTACTATACATGGTCGTTTTTTGGCTAAAAACGCCTTACTATACATGGTCGTTTTTTCGCTAAAACGCCTTACTATACATGGTCGTTTTTGGCTAAAACGCCTTACTATACATGGTCGTTTTTTGGCTAAAAACGCCTTACTATACATGGTCGTTTTTTGGCTAAAAACGCCTTACTATACATGGTCGTTTTTTTAAAACGCCTTACTATACATGGTCGTTTTTGGCTAAAAACGCCTTACTATACATGGTCGTTTTTGGCTAAAAAAGCCTTACTATACATGGTCGTTTTTTTAAAACGCCTTACTATACATGGTCGTTTTTTGCTAAAACGCCTTACTATACATGGTCGTTTTTGGCTAAAACGCCTTACTATACATGGTCGTTTTTGGCTAAAACGCCTTACTATACATGGTCGTTTTTGGCTAAAACGCCTTACTATACATGGTCGTTTTTTGGCTAAAAGCGCCTTACTATACATGGTCGTTTTTCGGCTAAAAACGCCTTACTATACATGGTCGTTTTTATTAAAACGCCTTACTATACATGGTCGTTTTTCGGCTAAAAACGCCTTACTATACATGGTCGTTTTTACATGGTCTAAAACGCCTTACTATACATGGTCGTTTTTGGCTAAAAACGCCTTACTATACATGGTCGTTTTTGGCTAAAAACGCCTTACTATACATGGTCGTTTTTTTACTATACACATTTAAAAACGCCTTACTATACATGGTCGTTTTTTTTAAAACGCCTTACTATACATGGTCGTTTTTCGGCTAAAAGCGCCTTACTATACATGGTCGTTTTTATAAAAAGCCTTACTATACATGGTCGTTTTTCGGCTAAAAGCGCCTTACTATACATGGTCGTTTTTTGGCTAAAAGCGCCTTACTATACATGGTCGTTTTTGGCTAAAACGCCTTACTATACATGGTCGTTTTTGGGCTAAAACGCCTTACTATACATGGTCGTTTTTGGCTAAAAGCGCCTTACTATACATGGTCGTTTTTCGCTAAAAGCGCCTTACTATACATGGTCGTTTTTCGGCTAAAACGCCTTACTATACATGGTCGTTTTTAGGCTAAAAACGCCTTACTATACATGGTCGTTTTTTGGCTAAAAACGCCTTACTATACATGGTCGTTTTTGGCTAAAACGCCTTACTATACATGGTCGTTTTTTCGCTAAAACGCCTTACTATACATGGTCGTTTTTGGCTAAAACGCCTTACTATACATGGTCGTTTTTCGGCTAAAAACGCCTTACTATACATGGTCGTTTTTGGCTAAAACGCCTTACTATACATGGTCGTTTTTCGGCTAAAACGCCTTACTATACATGGTCGTTTTTCGGCTAAAAGCGCCTTACTATACATGGTCGTTTTTTCGCTAAAACGCCTTACTATACATGGTCGTTTTTCGGCTAAAAACGCCTTACTATACATGGTCGTTTTTCGGCTAAAAACGCCTTACTATACATGGTCGTTTTTATTAAAAACGCCTTACTATACATGGTCGTTTTTTTAAAACGCCTTACTATACATGGTCGTTTTTGGCTAAAACGCCTTACTATACATGGTCGTTTTTTGGCTAAAAACGCCTTACTATACATGGTCGTTTTTTGGCTAAAACGCCTTACTATACATGGTCGTTTTTTGGGCTAAAAGCCTTACTATACATGGTCGTTTTTGGCTAAAACGCCTTACTATACATGGTCGTTTTTGGCTAAAAACGCCTTACTATACATGGTCGTTTTTGGCTAAAACGCCTTACTATACATGGTCGTTTTTTATTAAAACGCCTTACTATACATGGTCGTTTTTGGCTAAAAGCGCCTTACTATACATGGTCGTTTTTGGCTAAAACGCCTTACTATACATGGTCGTTTTTGGCTAAAGCGCCTTACTATACATGGTCGTTTTTATTAAAAACGCCTTACTATACATGGTCGTTTTTTCGCTAAAAGCCTTACTATACATGGTCGTTTTTTTAAAAACGCCTTACTATACATGGTCGTTTTTTCGCTAAAAGCCTTACTATACATGGTCGTTTTTGGCTAAAAAGCCTTACTATACATGGTCGTTTTTGGCTAAAACGCCTTACTATACATGGTCGTTTTTATAGCTAAAACGCCTTACTATACATGGTCGTTTTTGGCTAAAACGCCTTACTATACATGGTCGTTTTTTGGCTAAAAGCGCCTTACTATACATGGTCGTTTTTTGGCTAAAACGCCTTACTATACATGGTCGTTTTTAGGCTAAAAACGCCTTACTATACATGGTCGTTTTTGGCTAAAACGCCTTACTATACATGGTCGTTTTTCGGCTAAAAACGCCTTACTATACATGGTCGTTTTTATTTAAAACGCCTTACTATACATGGTCGTTTTTTTTAAAAGCGCCTTACTATACATGGTCGTTTTTAGGCTAAAACGCCTTACTATACATGGTCGTTTTTATTTAAAACGCCTTACTATACATGGTCGTTTTTTGGCTAAAACGCCTTACTATACATGGTCGTTTTTTCGCTAAAAACGCCTTACTATACATGGTCGTTTTTTTTAAAACGCCTTACTATACATGGTCGTTTTTTTTAAAAAGCGCCTTACTATACATGGTCGTTTTTGGCTAAAAACGCCTTACTATACATGGTCGTTTTTGGCTAAAAAGCCTTACTATACATGGTCGTTTTTTTACTAAAAACGCCTTACTATACATGGTCGTTTTTGGCTAAAAACGCCTTACTATACATGGTCGTTTTTCTTAAAAAAGCCTTACTATACATGGTCGTTTTTAAGCTAAAGCGCCTTACTATACATGGTCGTTTTTTGGCTAAACGCCTTACTATACATGGTCGTTTTTCGGCTAAAACGCCTTACTATACATGGTCGTTTTTTGGCTAAAAAAGCGCCTTACTATACATGGTCGTTTTTTGGCTTAAACGCCTTACTATACATGGTCGTTTTTTCGCTAAAAGCGCCTTACTATACATGGTCGTTTTTTTGCTAAAAGCGCCTTACTATACATGGTCGTTTTTCGGCTAAAACGCCTTACTATACATGGTCGTTCGTTTTTAAAACGCCTTACTATACATGGTCGTTTTTGGCTAAAGCGCCTTACTATACATGGTCGTTTTTATGGCTAAAGCGCCTTACTATACATGGTCGTTTTTTTGCTAAAACGCCTTACTATACATGGTCGTTTTTAATTAAAACGCCTTACTATACATGGTCGTTTTTGGCTAAAGCGCCTTACTATACATGGTCGTTTTTTCGCTAAAACGCCTTACTATACATGGTCGTTTTTCGCTAAAACGCCTTACTATACATGGTCGTTTTTTCGCTAAAACGCCTTACTATACATGGTCGTTTTTTCGCTAAAACGCCTTACTATACATGGTCGTTTTTTGGCTAAAACGCCTTACTATACATGGTCGTTTTTTCGCTAAAACGCCTTACTATACATGGTCGTTTTTTCGCTAAAAACGCCTTACTATACATGGTCGTTTTTTTCGGCTAAAACGCCTTACTATACATGGTCGTTTTTTTAAAACGCCTTACTATACATGGTCGTTTTTTCGCTAAAACGCCTTACTATACATGGTCGTTTTTGGCTAAAACGCCTTACTATACATGGTCGTTTTTTCGCTAAAACGCCTTACTATACATGGTCGTTTTTCGCTAAAACGCCTTACTATACATGGTCGTTTTTCGCTAAAACGCCTTACTATACATGGTCGTTTTTTCGCTAAAACGCCTTACTATACATGGTCGTTTTTTCGCTAAAAACGCCTTACTATACATGGTCGTTTTTTCGCTAAAACGCCTTACTATACATGGTCGTTTTTTTTTTCGCTAAAACGCCTTACTATACATGGTCGTTTTTCGGCTAAAACGCCTTACTATACATGGTCGTTTTTTCGCTA
This sequence comes from Hippocampus mohnikei, assembly GCA_026261675.1. Classification (NCBI taxonomy): domain Eukaryota; kingdom Metazoa; phylum Chordata; class Actinopteri; order Syngnathiformes; family Syngnathidae; genus Hippocampus; species Hippocampus mohnikei. The sequence goes on from JAKGUB010000521.1 coordinate 11,212,001, forward strand.
AAACGCCTTACTATACATGGTCGTTTTTTCGCTAAAACGCCTTACTATACATGGTCGTTTTTCGCTAAAAACGCCTTACTATACATGGTCGTTTTTTCGCTAAAACGCCTTACTATACATGGTCGTTTTTTCGCTAAAACGCCTTACTATACATGGTCGTTTTTTCGCTAAAACGCCTTACTATACATGGTCGTTTTTTCGCTAAAACGCCTTACTATACATGGTCGTTTTTGGCTAAAAACGCCTTACTATACATGGTCGTTTTTCGCTAAAACGCCTTACTATACATGGTCGTTTTTTCGCTAAAACGCCTTACTATACATGGTCGTTTTTTCGCTAAAACGCCTTACTATACATGGTCGTTTTTTCGCTAAAACGCCTTACTATACATGGTCGTTTTTGGCTAAAAACGCCTTACTATACATGGTCGTTTTTCGCTAAAACGCCTTACTATACATGGTCGTTTTTTCGCTAAAACGCCTTACTATACATGGTCGTTTTTTCGCTAAAACGCCTTACTATACATGGTCGTTTTTTCGCTAAAACGCCTTACTATACATGGTCGTTTTTTCGCTAAAAACGCCTTACTATACATGGTCGTTTTTTCGCTAAAAACGCCTTACTATACATGGTCGTTTTTTCGCTAAAACGCCTTACTATACATGGTCGTTTTTTTCGCTAAAACGCCTTACTATACATGGTCGTTTTTTGGCTAAAAACGCCTTACTATACATGGTCGTTTTTTACATGGCTAAAACGCCTTACTATACATGGTCGTTTTTTCGCTAAAACGCCTTACTATACATGGTCGTTTTTTGGCTAAAACGCCTTACTATACATGGTCGTTTTTCGCTAAAACGCCTTACTATACATGGTCGTTTTTCGCTAAAACGCCTTACTATACATGGTCGTTTTTTCGCTAAAACGCCTTACTATACATGGTCGTTTTTTTCGCTAAAACGCCTTACTATACATGGTCGTTTTTCGCTAAAACGCCTTACTATACATGGTCGTTTTTCGCTAAAACGCCTTACTATACATGGTCGTTTTTTCGCTAAAACGCCTTACTATACATGGTCGTTTTTCGCTAAAACGCCTTACTTTTCGTTTTTCGCTAAAACGCCTTACTATACATGGTCGTTTTTCGCTAAAACGCCTTACTATACATGGTCGTTTTTTCGCTAAAACGCCTTACTATACATGGTCGTTTTTTTCGCTAAAACGCCTTACTATACATGGTCGTTTTTTCGCTAAAACGCCTTACTATACATGGTCGTTTTTTCGCTAAAACGCCTTACTATACATGGTCGTTTTTCGCTAAAACGCCTTACTATACATGGTCGTTTTTCGCTAAAACGCCTTACTATACATGGTCGTTTTTTCGCTAAAACGCCTTACTATACATGGTCGTTTTTTCGCTAAAACGCCTTACTATACATGGTCGTTTTTCGCTAAAACGCCTTACTATACATGGTCGTTTTTTCGCTAAAACGCCTTACTATACATGGTCGTTTTTTCGCTAAAACGCCTTACTATACATGGTCGTTTTTGGCTAAAACGCCTTACTATACATGGTCGTTTTTTGGCTAAAAACGCCTTACTATACATGGTCGTTTTTCGCTAAAACGCCTTACTATACATGGTCGTTTTTTCGCTAAAAACGCCTTACTATACATGGTCGTTTTTCGGCTAAAACGCCTTACTATACATGGTCGTTTTTTCGCTAAAACGCCTTACTATACATGGTCGTTTTTCGCTAAAACGCCTTACTATACATGGTCGTTTTTTCGCTAAAACGCCTTACTATACATGGTCGTTTTTCGCTAAAACGCCTTACTATACATGGTCGTTTTTTCGCTAAAACGCCTTACTATACATGGTCGTTTTTTCGCTAAAACGCCTTACTATACATGGTCGTTTTTTCGCTAAAACGCCTTACTATACATGGTCGTTTTTCGGCTAAAACGCCTTACTATACATGGTCGTTTTTTCGCTAAAACGCCTTACTATACATGGTCGTTTTTTCGCTAAAACGCCTTACTATACATGGTCGTTTTTTCGCTAAAAACGCCTTACTATACATGGTCGTTTTTTCGCTAAAACGCCTTACTATACATGGTCGTTTTTCGCTAAAACGCCTTACTATACATGGTCGTTTTTCGCTAAAACGCCTTACTATACATGGTCGTTTTTTCGCTAAAACGCCTTACTATACATGGTCGTTTTTCGCTAAAAACGCCTTACTATACATGGTCGTTTTTCGCTAAAAACGCCTTACTATACATGGTCGTTTTTCGCTAAAACGCCTTACTATACATGGTCGTTTTTTCGCTAAAAACGCCTTACTATACATGGTCGTTTTTTGGCTAAAACGCCTTACTATACATGGTCGTTTTTTTTTTCGCTAAAACGCCTTACTATACATGGTCGTTTTTTCGCTAAAAACGCCTTACTATACATGGTCGTTTTTCGCTAAAACGCCTTACTATACATGGTCGTTTTTTCGCTAAAACGCCTTACTATACATGGTCGTTTTTGGCTAAAAACGCCTTACTATACATGGTCGTTTTTCGCTAAAACGCCTTACTATACATGGTCGTTTTTCGCTAAAAACGCCTTACTATACATGGTCGTTTTTCGCTAAAACGCCTTACTATACATGGTCGTTTTTCGCTAAAACGCCTTACTATACATGGTCGTTTTTCGCTAAAACGCCTTACTATACATGGTCGTTTTTCGCTAAAACGCCTTACTATACATGGTCGTTTTTCGCTAAAACGCCTTACTATACATGGTCGTTTTTTTAAAAACGCTAAAACGCCTTACTATACATGGTCGTTTTTCGCTAAAACGCCTTACTATACATGGTCGTTTTTTCGCTAAAACGCCTTACTATACATGGTCGTTTTTCGCTAAAACGCCTTACTATACATGGTCGTTTTTTCGCTAAAACGCCTTACTATACATGGTCGTTTTTGGCTAAAACGCCTTACTATACATGGTCGTTTTTTCGCTAAAACGCCTTACTATACATGGTCGTTTTTCGCTAAAACGCCTTACTATACATGGTCGTTTTTTCGCTAAAAACGCCTTACTATACATGGTCGTTTTTCGCTAAAACGCCTTACTATACATGGTCGTTTTTCGCTAAAACGCCTTACTATACATGGTCGTTTTTTCGCTAAAACGCCTTACTATACATGGTCGTTTTTTCGCTAAAACGCCTTACTATACATGGTCGTTTTTTCGCTAAAAACGCCTTACTATACATGGTCGTTTTTTCGCTAAAACGCCTTACTATACATGGTCGTTTTTTCGCTAAAACGCCTTACTATACATGGTCGTTTTTTCGCTAAAACGCCTTACTATACATGGTCGTTTTTTCGCTAAAACGCCTTACTATACATGGTCGTTTTTCGCTAAAACGCCTTACTATACATGGTCGTTTTTTCGCTAAAAACGCCTTACTATACATGGTCGTTTTTTCGCTAAAACGCCTTACTATACATGGTCGTTTTTCGCTAAAACGCCTTACTATACATGGTCGTTTTTCGCTAAAACGCCTTACTATACATGGTCGTTTTTTCGCTAAAACGCCTTACTATACATGGTCGTTTTTCGCTAAAACGCCTTACTATACATGGTCGTTTTTTCGCTAAAAACGCCTTACTATACATGGTCGTTTTTCGCTAAAACGCCTTACTATACATGGTCGTTTTTTCGCTAAAACGCCTTACTATACATGGTCGTTTTTCGCTAAAAACGCCTTACTATACATGGTCGTTTTTTCGCTAAAACGCCTTACTATACATGGTCGTTTTTCGCTAAAACGCCTTACTATACATGGTCGTTTTTTCGCTAAAACGCCTTACTATACATGGTCGTTTTTCGCTAAAACGCCTTACTATACATGGTCGTTTTTTCGCTAAAACGCCTTACTATACATGGTCGTTTTTTCGCTAAAACGCCTTACTATACATGGTCGTTTTTCGCTAAAACGCCTTACTATACATGGTCGTTTTTTCGCTAAAAACGCCTTACTATACATGGTCGTTTTTCGCTAAAACGCCTTACTATACATGGTCGTTTTTTCGCTAAAACGCCTTACTATACATGGTCGTTTTTTTTAAAACGCCTTACTATACATGGTCGTTTTTAGCTCGCTAAAACGCCTTACTATACATGGTCGTTTTTTCGCTAAAACGCCTTACTATACATGGTCGTTTTTGCTAAAAACGCCTTACTATACATGGTCGTTTTTCGCTAAAACGCCTTACTATACATGGTCGTTTTTTCGCTAAAACGCCTTACTATACATGGTCGTTTTTCGCTAAAAACGCCTTACTATACATGGTCGTTTTTTCGCTAAAACGCCTTACTATACATGGTCGTTTTTCGCTAAAAACGCCTTACTATACATGGTCGTTTTTTCGCTAAAACGCCTTACTATACATGGTCGTTTTTTCGCTAAAACGCCTTACTATACATGGTCGTTTTTTCGCTAAAACGCCTTACTATACATGGTCGTTTTTTCGCTAAAACGCCTTACTATACATGGTCGTTTTTTCGCTAAAACGCCTTACTATACATGGTCGTTTTTCGCTAAAAACGCCTTACTATACATGGTCGTTTTTCGGCTAAAACGCCTTACTATACATGGTCGTTTTTTCGCTAAAACGCCTTACTATACATGGTCGTTTTTTCGCTAAAACGCCTTACTATACATGGTCGTTTTTTTTCGGCTAAAACGCCTTACTATACATGGTCGTTTTTTCGCTAAAACGCCTTACTATACATGGTCGTTTTTCGCTAAAAACGCCTTACTATACATGGTCGTTTTTTTCGCTAAAACGCCTTACTATACATGGTCGTTTTTCGCTAAAACGCCTTACTATACATGGTCGTTTTTTTTTTACTATACATGGTCGTTTTTCGCTAAAACGCCTTACTATACATGGTCGTTTTTTCGCTAAAACGCCTTACTATACATGGTCGTTTTTCGCTAAAACGCCTTACTATACATGGTCGTTTTTTCGCTAAAAACGCCTTACTATACATGGTCGTTTTTTCGCTAAAACGCCTTACTATACATGGTCGTTTTTCGCTAAAACGCCTTACTATACATGGTCGTTTTTTCGCTAAAACGCCTTACTATACATGGTCGTTTTTGGCTAAAACGCCTTACTATACATGGTCGTTTTTCGCTAAAACGCCTTACTATACATGGTCGTTTTTCGCTAAAACGCCTTACTATACATGGTCGTTTTTCGCTAAAACGCCTTACTATACATGGTCGTTTTTTCGCTAAAACGCCTTACTATACATGGTCGTTTTTTCGCTAAAACGCCTTACTATACATGGTCGTTTTTTCGCTAAAACGCCTTACTATACATGGTCGTTTTTTCGGCTAAAAACGCCTTACTATACATGGTCGTTTTTTCGCTAAAACGCCTTACTATACATGGTCGTTTTTTCGCTAAAACGCCTTACTATACATGGTCGTTTTTTCGCTAAAACGCCTTACTATACATGGTCGTTTTTCGCTAAAACGCCTTACTATACATGGTCGTTTTTTGGCTAAAACGCCTTACTATACATGGTCGTTTTTTCGCTAAAACGCCTTACTATACATGGTCGTTTTTTCGCTAAAACGCCTTACTATACATGGTCGTTTTTCGCTAAAACGCCTTACTATACATGGTCGTTTTTTCGCTAAAACGCCTTACTATACATGGTCGTTTTTTCGCTAAAACGCCTTACTATACATGGTCGTTTTTCGCTAAAACGCCTTACTATACATGGTCGTTTTTAAAACGCCTTACTATACATGGTCTAAAAACGCCTTACTATACATGGTCGTTTTTTCGCTAAAACGCCTTACTATACATGGTCGTTTTTTCGCTAAAAACGCCTTACTATACATGGTCGTTTTTTCGCTAAAACGCCTTACTATACATGGTCGTTTTTTCGCTAAAACGCCTTACTATACATGGTCGTTTTTTCGCTAAAACGCCTTACTATACATGGTCGTTTTTTCGCTAAAAACGCCTTACTATACATGGTCGTTTTTCGCTAAAACGCCTTACTATACATGGTCGTTTTTTTCGCTAAAACGCCTTACTATACATGGTCGTTTTTCGCGCTTAAAACGCCTTACTATACATGGTCGTTTTTGGCTAAAACGCCTTACTATACATGGTCGTTTTTCGCTAAAACGCCTTACTATACATGGTCGTTTTTTCGCTAAAACGCCTTACTATACATGGTCGTTTTTTCGCTAAAACGCCTTACTATACATGGTCGTTTTTTCGCTAAAACGCCTTACTATACATGGTCGTTTTTCGCTAAAAACGCCTTACTATACATGGTCGTTTTTTCGCTAAAAACGCCTTACTATACATGGTCGTTTTTTCGCTAAAACGCCTTACTATACATGGTCGTTTTTCGCTAAAACGCCTTACTATACATGGTCGTTTTTCGCTAAAACGCCTTACTATACATGGTCGTTTTTTGGCTAAAACGCCTTACTATACATGGTCGTTTTTTCGCTAAAACGCCTTACTATACATGGTCGTTTTTTCGCTAAAACGCCTTACTATACATGGTCGTTTTTCGCTAAAACGCCTTACTATACATGGTCGTTTTTTCGCTAAAACGCCTTACTATACATGGTCGTTTTTTCGCTAAAACGCCTTACTATACATGGTCGTTTTTTCGCTAAAACGCCTTACTATACATGGTCGTTTTTTCGCTAAAACGCCTTACTATACATGGTCGTTTTTCGCTAAAACGCCTTACTATACATGGTCGTTTTTTCGCTAAAAACGCCTTACTATACATGGTCGTTTTTCGCTAAAAACGCCTTACTATACATGGTCGTTTTTTCGCTAAAACGCCTTACTATACATGGTCGTTTTTTCGCTAAAACGCCTTACTATACATGGTCGTTTTTTCGCTAAAACGCCTTACTATACATGGTCGTTTTTTCGCTAAAACGCCTTACTATACATGGTCGTTTTTCGCTAAAACGCCTTACTATACATGGTCGTTTTTTCGCTAAAACGCCTTACTATACATGGTCGTTTTTTCGCTAAAACGCCTTACTATACATGGTCGTTTTTTCGCTAAAAACGCCTTACTATACATGGTCGTTTTTCGCTAAAACGCCTTACTATACATGGTCGTTTTTGGCTAAAACGCCTTACTATACATGGTCGTTTTTTCGCTAAAACGCCTTACTATACATGGTCGTTTTTCGCTAAAACGCCTTACTATACATGGTCGTTTTTTCGCTAAAACGCCTTACTATACATGGTCGTTTTTTCGCTAAAAACGCCTTACTATACATGGTCGTTTTTTGGCTAAAACGCCTTACTATACATGGTCGTTTTTCGCTAAAACGCCTTACTATACATGGTCGTTTTTCGCTAAAACGCCTTACTATACATGGTCGTTTTTTCGCTAAAACGCCTTACTATACATGGTCGTTTTTCGCTAAAACGCCTTACTATACATGGTCGTTTTTCGCTAAAACGCCTTACTATACATGGTCGTTTTTCGCTAAAACGCCTTACTATACATGGTCGTTTTTTCGCTAAAACGCCTTACTATACATGGTCGTTTTTTCGCTAAAACGCCTTACTATACATGGTCGTTTTTTCGCTAAAACGCCTTACTATACATGGTCGTTTTTCGCTAAAACGCCTTACTATACATGGTCGTTTTTTCGCTAAAACGCCTTACTATACATGGTCGTTTTTCGCTAAAACGCCTTACTATACATGGTCGTTTTTTCGCTAAAACGCCTTACTATACATGGTCGTTTTTTCGCTAAAACGCCTTACTATACATGGTCGTTTTTTCGCTAAAACGCCTTACTATACATGGTCGTTTTTTCGCTAAAACGCCTTACTATACATGGTCGTTTTTCGCTAAAACGCCTTACTATACATGGTCGTTTTTCGCTAAAAACGCCTTACTATACATGGTCGTTTTTTCGGCTAAAACGCCTTACTATACATGGTCGTTTTTCGCTAAAAACGCCTTACTATACATGGTCGTTTTTCGCTAAAAACGCCTTACTATACATGGTCGTTTTTTCGCTAAAACGCCTTACTATACATGGTCGTTTTTCGCTAAAACGCCTTACTATACATGGTCGTTTTTTTTCGCTAAAAACGCCTTACTATACATGGTCGTTTTTCGCTAAAACGCCTTACTATACATGGTCGTTTTTCGCTAAAACGCCTTACTATACATGGTCGTTTTTTCGCTAAAACGCCTTACTATACATGGTCGTTTTTTCGCTAAAAACGCCTTACTATACATGGTCGTTTTTTCGCTAAAACGCCTTACTATACATGGTCGTTTTTTCGCTAAAAACGCCTTACTATACATGGTCGTTTTTTCGCTAAAACGCCTTACTATACATGGTCGTTTTTTTCGCTTAAAACGCCTTACTATACATGGTCGTTTTTTCGCTAAAACGCCTTACTATACATGGTCGTTTTTCGCTAAAACGCCTTACTATACATGGTCGTTTTTTCGCTAAAACGCCTTACTATACATGGTCGTTTTTCGCTAAAACGCCTTACTATACATGGTCGTTTTTCGGCTAAAACGCCTTACTATACATGGTCGTTTTTGGCTAAAAACGCCTTACTATACATGGTCGTTTTTTCGCTAAAACGCCTTACTATACATGGTCGTTTTTTCGCTAAAACGCCTTACTATACATGGTCGTTTTTCGCTAAAACGCCTTACTATACATGGTCGTTTTTTCGCTAAAAACGCCTTACTATACATGGTCGTTTTTTCGCTAAAACGCCTTACTATACATGGTCGTTTTTTCGCTAAAACGCCTTACTATACATGGTCGTTTTTCGCTAAAACGCCTTACTATACATGGTCGTTTTTCGCTAAAACGCCTTACTATACATGGTCGTTTTTCGCTAAAACGCCTTACTATACATGGTCGTTTTTCGCTAAAACGCCTTACTATACATGGTCGTTTTTTAAAAACGCCTTAAAACGCCTTACTATACATGGTCGTTTTTTCGCTAAAAACGCCTTACTATACATGGTCGTTTTTCGCTAAAACGCCTTACTATACATGGTCGTTTTTTCGCTAAAAACGCCTTACTATACATGGTCGTTTTTCGCTAAAACGCCTTACTATACATGGTCGTTTTTGGCTAAAACGCCTTACTATACATGGTCGTTTTTCGCTAAAACGCCTTACTATACATGGTCGTTTTTTCGCTAAAACGCCTTACTATACATGGTCGTTTTTTTCGCTAAAAACGCCTTACTATACATGGTCGTTTTTCGCTAAAAACGCCTTACTATACATGGTCGTTTTTCGCTAAAACGCCTTACTATACATGGTCGTTTTTTCGCTAAAACGCCTTACTATACATGGTCGTTTTTCGCTAAAACGCCTTACTATACATGGTCGTTTTTTTTCGCTAAAACGCCTTACTATACATGGTCGTTTTTTCGCTAAAACGCCTTACTATACATGGTCGTTTTTTCGCTAAAACGCCTTACTATACATGGTCGTTTTTTCGCTAAAAACGCCTTACTATACATGGTCGTTTTTCGCTAAAACGCCTTACTATACATGGTCGTTTTTTCGCTAAAACGCCTTACTATACATGGTCGTTTTTTCGCTAAAACGCCTTACTATACATGGTCGTTTTTCGCTAAAAACGCCTTACTATACATGGTCGTTTTTTCGCTAAAACGCCTTACTATACATGGTCGTTTTTTCGCTAAAACGCCTTACTATACATGGTCGTTTTTCGCTAAAACGCCTTACTATACATGGTCGTTTTTCGCTAAAACGCCTTACTATACATGGTCGTTTTTTCGGCTAAAACGCCTTACTATACATGGTCGTTTTTTCGCTAAAACGCCTTACTATACATGGTCGTTTTTCGCTAAAACGCCTTACTATACATGGTCGTTTTTTCGCTAAAACGCCTTACTATACATGGTCGTTTTTTCGCTAAAACGCCTTACTATACATGGTCGTTTTTTCGCTAAAACGCCTTACTATACATGGTCGTTTTTCGCTAAAACGCCTTACTATACATGGTCGTTTTTTCGCTAAAAACGCCTTACTATACATGGTCGTTTTTCGCTAAAACGCCTTACTATACATGGTCGTTTTTTCGCTAAAAACGCCTTACTATACATGGTCGTTTTTTCGCTAAAACGCCTTACTATACATGGTCGTTTTTTCGCTAAAACGCCTTACTATACATGGTCGTTTTTTCATGGTCGTTTTTTGGCTAAAACGCCTTACTATACATGGTCGTTTTTTCGCTAAAACGCCTTACTATACATGGTCGTTTTTCGCTAAAACGCCTTACTATACATGGTCGTTTTTTTCGCTAAAAACGCCTTACTATACATGGTCGTTTTTTCGCTAAAAACGCCTTACTATACATGGTCGTTTTTTCGCTAAAACGCCTTACTATACATGGTCGTTTTTCGCTAAAACGCCTTACTATACATGGTCGTTTTTTCGCTAAAAACGCCTTACTATACATGGTCGTTTTTTCGCTAAAACGCCTTACTATACATGGTCGTTTTTTCGCTAAAACGCCTTACTATACATGGTCGTTTTTCGCTAAAACGCCTTACTATACATGGTCGTTTTTCGCTAAAACGCCTTACTATACATGGTCGTTTTTTCGGCTAAAACGCCTTACTATACATGGTCGTTTTTTCGCTAAAACGCCTTACTATACATGGTCGTTTTTTAAAAACGCTAAAACGCCTTACTATACATGGTCGTTTTTCGCTAAAACGCCTTACTATACATGGTCGTTTTTTCGCTAAAACGCCTTACTATACATGGTCGTTTTTTCGGCTAAAACGCCTTACTATACATGGTCGTTTTTTCGCTAAAAACGCCTTACTATACATGGTCGTTTTTCGGCTAAAAACGCCTTACTATACATGGTCGTTTTTTCGCTAAAACGCCTTACTATACATGGTCGTTTTTTCGCTAAAACGCCTTACTATACATGGTCGTTTTTTCGCTAAAACGCCTTACTATACATGGTCGTTTTTTCGCTAAAACGCCTTACTATACATGGTCGTTTTTTCGCTAAAACGCCTTACTATACATGGTCGTTTTTTCGCTAAAACGCCTTACTATACATGGTCGTTTTTTCGCTAAAACGCCTTACTATACATGGTCGTTTTTCGCTAAAACGCCTTACTATACATGGTCGTTTTTTCGCTAAAACGCCTTACTATACATGGTCGTTTTTTCGCTAAAACGCCTTACTATACATGGTCGTTTTTCGCTAAAACGCCTTACTATACATGGTCGTTTTTGGCTAAAACGCCTTACTATACATGGTCGTTTTTTCGCTAAAACGCCTTACTATACATGGTCGTTTTTCGCTAAAAACGCCTTACTATACATGGTCGTTTTTCGCTAAAACGCCTTACTATACATGGTCGTTTTTTCGCTAAAACGCCTTACTATACATGGTCGTTTTTCGCTAAAACGCCTTACTATACATGGTCGTTTTTTCGCTAAAACGCCTTACTATACATGGTCGTTTTTTCGCTAAAAACGCCTTACTATACATGGTCGTTTTTTCGCTAAAACGCCTTACTATACATGGTCGTTTTTTCGCTAAAACGCCTTACTATACATGGTCGTTTTTTCGCTAAAACGCCTTACTATACATGGTCGTTTTTTCGCTAAAACGCCTTACTATACATGGTCGTTTTTTCGCTAAAACGCCTTACTATACATGGTCGTTTTTCGCTAAAACGCCTTACTATACATGGTCGTTTTTTCGCTAAAAACGCCTTACTATACATGGTCGTTTTTTCGCTAAAACGCCTTACTATACATGGTCGTTTTTTCGCTAAAACGCCTTACTATACATGGTCGTTTTTTCGCTAAAACGCCTTACTATACATGGTCGTTTTTCGCTAAAACGCCTTACTATACATGGTCGTTTTTTCGCTAAAACGCCTTACTATACATGGTCGTTTTTCGCTAAAACGCCTTACTATACATGGTCGTTTTTTCGCTAAAACGCCTTACTATACATGGTCGTTTT